>JAGDYQ010000037.1:4422670-4440170 GCA_021962125.1 Bulinus truncatus | reverse complement strand
TTTTTTTTTTCTTTTGGAAGGGAGTCGTAAATACTCGACTGAAGGATCGTAAGGAAAAAAAAAAACGAATATTTGGAACTCAAGTATCACTGCAAGAAATCAAAGGAGAATATTGAAACCATTATATTGATACCATTATGTTGATACTATTATATCGATACCATTATATTGAAACCATTATATTGAAACCATTACATCGATACCATCATATTGATACTATTATATTGATACTATAATATTGAAACCATTATATCGATACCATTATATTGAAACCATTATATCGATACCATTATATTGATACCATTATATCGATAATATTATATTGATACCATTATATTGAAACCATTATATCGATATTATTATATTGGTACTATTATATTGATACTATTTTATCGATATCATTATATCGATACCATTATATTGATACTATTATATCGATACCATTATACTGATACCATTATATCGATAATATTATATTGATACCATTATATTGAAACCATTATATCGATATTATTATATTGATACCATTATATTGATACCATTATATTGATACCATTATATTTATAATATTATTCGTTAGCAAGAGAGTGAGTGATCACGTGGGCGTGTGAGTTAATGCGCACGTGGGCCATTGGTCAAACACGTGAGTGAGAGAGTGTGTGTGATCACGTCCGTGAGTAGGTGAGCTTGGAAGGCCGCTCCATTTGACTCCAGACATTTCTGCCTTTCACCCCGTTGTCCAGAACGCGAGAGCCGACGATTTCGCTCAAACTCGCACATGTTGTCAGTGAGCTACTTTTTTCTTCGCCCCACCCAGCCACGTTCATAAGCCCAGGAATCTACTCAAGAGACACCAGTACACAATACAGGAGACAATAGATCGTGTATGGCCTCCACCACGGCTCCCTGCCTGGAGAATTGAGAGCCAGTCTGTCAGGATAACGATGACCGTCCCAGGCATGGCCCCATCCGTCCCATACTGCCCTTTCGCCTACGGAGAGATGCCCTGGTCTAACTCAATTACTAATTGGGCTCGCGACTCATAGCTAGTTTGATACACAGGGCCGTAGCGTGCGGGGGGAGCAGGGGGCCGGGCCCCCCTTGCGTTTTGTCTGGCCCCCTCTGCTTATTTGTTCTACTTAGTAAAATGTATTACCTGCCCCCCCCTTCTATTGACTGGCCCCTGCTGTAGAATGCCTGGCCCCTGCTGTAGAATTTTCACGCTACGGGGCTGCTGATGCATGTACTCATATGAGTCACGTGAAAAGTACATTTCCTTATATGGGATGCATCTTACCACGTAGGCCCTATGCAAGTGAAGTCTCCACTGCGCATCATAGCTCTTATGTCACTGACCCATGCTCATTAGCATTTCTCTTGTACCATCACACCCAAGTATATCGAAGGAGCACTACTAGGAAAGGGACTGTACTACCATCTAAGAGAATGACCAATGTAAAAGGGTTTGTATTAGCTTAATGCAAAGTCGTCTCACCAGTGACTTCCCCTTGATGTCTCATCACGATGGACATTATACTAAGTGCATGCAGTTTTGATGAGAGGTGGAGGGGAGGGGAGGAAGGCGGAAGGTCAAGTAGGCGCCATATTGAATGTATTAACGTTTTTGGCCAGCTTTCCAGACGACCCTTTATTAATACCCCCCAAACCCACATTAAAATGTTCCCATTCAGAACGGTCAATTTGATCTCTCCGGCTATTAACCTAATTACTAAAAGGTGTGACATTTTGGTTTTTAAAGGATGGTTCTTGAAAAATGTAATAGATATATAGATATACTAGTTGCAAGTACCCGGCTTTGCCCGGGTTTAAAATAAGGTTTTCTGTTTACCTTTTGTTTTCTCCCTCCCCCCTCTCTCCCTCCCTCCCCCTCCCTCTCCCTCTTTACCCTTTTCTCTCTCTCCCTTTTCCTCCCTTTTTCCCTCCCTCCCTCTCCCTCCCATCTCTCTCCCTCCCTCTCCCATCTCCCTCTCTACCCTCTCCCCCTCCTTCTCTCCCCCTGTTCATCCCCCTCCCTCCCTCTCTCCCCCTTCCTTCTTCCCTCTCTCTCCCTCCCTACCCCCTCTCTTTCTTTATCTCTTCCTCACATTTCTCCCATCCTCTCTCTCCCTCTCTCCTTCCCTTCCTCTCTCTCCCTCCCTAACCTCTCTCTCCCTCCCTCCTTTCCCCCTCCCTCCTCTCTCCCCCTCCTTCTCTCCCCTCTGTCCATCCCCCTCCCTCCCTCTCCCTCTCCCTCCCTCTCCCCCTCCCTCCCTCCTACCCTCCTTTCCTCTCTCTCCCCACCTGCCCCCCTATGTCTCTTTATCTCTCTCTCCCTCCCTCTCTCTCTGGGAACAGACAGACAGACAGACAAACAGACAGACAACAAATGCGTCTTATAAGTATAGAGATTATTCTGAACAAAAAAAATTGAAAAATAAAAAAATTTCACTGTCGGGATTTGAACCCACACATAGTCGACCAAATTTGAGTCACGGCCAAGCGAGTAACCGACTGTGCTAGCGAGCCACACAAACATAATGTCAATTTTTAATAGGTTATGCGCGCAAGTTCTATTCGGGAAATGACGTCACAGAGGAATTTTATTTATGGCGCCGTCGAGATTACTTTAATATAGTAAAATACTAAAATAAAAAAAAAATTATTACAATTAAACTACACATCGAGATGAAACGAAACCTGTCCTATAACTTTCCTCATGTAATTATGTGTATGTGTAACAAATTTCACATTATTTGGTTATCTGGATCTTGAGTTATAAGGGAACAGACAGACAGACAGACAACAAATGCCTCTTATAAGTATAGAGATATGTATATATATATATATACTAGTTGCAAGTACCCGGCTTTGCCCGGGTTTAAAATAAGGTTTTCTGTTTACCTTCTGTTTTCTCCCTACCCCCTCTCTCCCTTCCTCTCTCTCTCCCTCCCTCCCTCCCTCCCCCTCTCTCCCTTTCCCCCTCCCTCCCTTTCTCAAATCTCTCTCCGTCCCTCTCCCATCTCCCTCTCTCCCCTCTCCCTCTCTCCCCTCTCCCTCTCTCCCCCCGTCCATCCTCCTCCCTCCTCCTTCCCTCTCTCCCTCCCTGCCCCCTCTTTCTCTTTATCTCTTCCTCCCATTTCTCCCATCCTCTCCCTCTCTTCTTCCCTCCCCTCTCTCTCCCTCCCTAACCCCTCTCCCTCTCCTTTCTCCCTCCCTCCCCGTTCCACCTCTCTCTCTCCCTCCCCCTCTCTCCCCCTTCCTCCCTCCCTCATTCCCTCTCTCTCCCTCCCTGCCCCCCTCACTTTTTATCTCTCTCCCTCCCTCTCTCCCTCCCTCTCCTCTCTCTCCCTCCCTTCCTTTCTCTCTGCCTCTCCCCCTGCTCCCTCTCCCCCCTCCTCCTCCTCCCTACTCCCTCTCCCATCTCCCTCTCCCCCTCCCTTTTCTCCCCCTGTCCACCCCCTCCCTCCTCTCTCTCCCCCTCCCCGCCCCTCCCTCCTACCCTCCTTTCCTCTCCTCTCCCCCCTGCCCCCCCCTCTCTCTCTTTATGTCTCTCTCTCTCTTTATCTCTCTCTCCCTACCCCCCTCTCTCTCTCTATGTATATATATATACTTATTATTATGGTTTCACACTTCTTCTAAAATCCTTCTTCATTCCTTTACCTTCCTCAAACTGTACACACCAGAGAGCATGAAAAAACATCAACAATTCTTCGCATCACAAAGGCACAATACAACACCAGCGCGCAAGTTCTATTCGATCATAGGGAAATGACGTCACAGAGGAATTTTATTTATGGCGCCGTCGAGATTACTTTAATATAGTGAAATACTAAAATAAAAAAAATTAATTACAATTAAACTACCCATCGAGATGAAACGAAACCTGTCCTATAACCTTCCCCATGTAATTATGTGTATGTGTAACAAATTTCACGTTATTTGTTTTTCTGGATCTTGAGTTATAAGGGAACAGACAGACAGACAGACAGACAGACAGACAACGAAAGCGTCTTATAAGTATATATATATATATATATATATATATATATATATATATATATATACATATATATAAAGTTGAATATCTTTGATTGGACGAGTCGTCGTTCGTTAGATCGTCACAAGAATTCAAACTTACAGTTACCAATGTTGTGATTGTTGTTGTTATATATATATATATATATATATATATATATATATATATATATATATATATATATATATTCAGTGAGATATGCAATTTGAAAAAAATGTTTCATTTTTACTGACATTTTCATTTTTTTATTTGAATAGTTTTACGTTTTTAAATGTATAAATTATAACCCAACTTTCGACCCATTTCCATATTGCTCTTTAATTCAGTTTTGACGCTCTATTGTTAATGCCCCGCGGGCAGCGGCAGTCCCTAATCCGCCAGGCAATATAGGACCACTTTATTTTACATGCATATTTTTCCACGGGCCGCAACTTGAGCTACTTTTTTGAAAAATGAACAAATTATTTGCACATTAGAAAACAGTTTTACCATTTTTTTATGCGGAAATAGTAAAAATAGAAGTGAATAACGATGGAAATGAACGTATACATGTATACAGTTTGGTTAACATTCTATGTGGACATATATACAGTTTGGTAAACATTATATGTCGACATATATACAGTTTGGTAAACAATCTATGTGGATTTATAAAATTGGTAAACAATATATGTCGACATATATACAGTTTGGTAAACTATATATGTGGACATATATACAGTTTGGTAAACTATATATGTGGACATATATACAGTTTGGTAAACTTTATATGTGGACATATATACAGTTTGGTAAACTATATATGTGGAAATATATACAGTTTGGGAAACAATATATGTAGATATATATACAGTTTGGTAAACAAGCTATGTGGATTTATAAAATTGGTAAACAATATATGTGGACATATATACAGTTTGGTAAACAATATATGTGGACATATATACAGTTTGGTAAACAATATATTAGGGCATATATACAAGTTGTACATGCAAAGTGACCATTTCTATTTGAGTCAGTCGGTTCACGTCAGTAATTAAACATGAAATCTGCAATATTTTAACTCAGATAATATAAAATATTCTGTCTTGGAATTGTATAAATATACTGAGTCAATACTGAACACAGACTTTATTGACATCAGCGAGAGCAGAAAAAAAAAATTGCCGTCAATACCAGACAAACATCATCAGTAAACTGCTAGTTACTGTTTTCTACGTTACTTCCTTCTTTATTTGTTTTTTTTTTTTTGTTTTTAGCAAACCGAGAAACGATTTTTTGATTGGTCAAGAAGTTTGTGCTGGTGTGTGTGACATATGCATGTGGAGGAGACGGTGGGAAGCGAAGGATGGTGGGAGGGAAAGTGAAATTTTAGGAGAACAGAAAGGATCGAAACTGAGGATTTCGTTTGGGATCCTGTTTGTTAGGTTCGATATACTTAGAGCTGTGGGTGTCTGACACCTTCTTCTGAAATTCACCTTCTTGCTCAGGTCCATATCACTGATTGCTCTTCTTATGTCAATCTGTAAATGAGTCTAATTGTGTTTGGCTGGCAGAAGTGGCGCGAGACGTTATATTGAAGTCGGGAGTAGGAAATATCGTATCTTTTTTTAAGTATTGGAATCGTACTGTAATGGAATGATTTCCGATTCCTAAAACCGTTTTTTTTTTAATTTTGGAGTTTTGAATCTTCCATTTTCTAATAATTGAGCAAATGTCCGTTAGTTCTGTCTATCGGAATTAGAAGTAACGCTTCAATTGGAAGCTTAGAGAAATATCGGAAATATTATCGGAATCGTTAACAAATTTTCTAATGAGTGAACATAACCAAACTATCACTGCATTGACTTTTGCGTTTGTGTGTGTGTGTGAGTGTGTATGTGTTTGTGCGCGTGCGACTGTAAACGCAATGCAATCATACAGTACACTTTCCCCATGTACAGACTCCATCTGGCCAATTTTTTTTTTGAATTCTTGTTTTGAATGAGTTTTTATTTTTCCTCCATTGGTACTAAAAGAGGGGGGGGGGGCTCTTGGCAACTCTTGCTTGCAGCCCACAGTGCTGCTATAATTTCCCGTCAACTGTACGTCCACCCCCAACTGGTCTTTGTACCACCTTTGTCATGGACAACATGCTTTATTCCCCACAGCTTCCCTTTCTATAAATGTATTTTCATGTTCACACTGGATTGCAGTACTGCACTGTAACATGGCTGGCAGTACTGCACTGTAACATGGCTGGCAGTACTGCACTGTGACATGGCTGGCAGTACTGGACTGTAACATGGCTGGCAGTACTGGACTGTAACATGGCTGGCAGTACTGCACTGTAACATGGCTGGCAGTACTGGACTGTAACATGGCTGGCAGTACTGCACTGCAACATGGCTGGCAGTACTGGACTGTAACATGGCAGGCAGTACTGCACTGTAACATGGCTGGCAGTACTGCACTGTAACATGGCTGGCAGTACTGCACTGTAACATGGCTGGCAGTACTGCACTGTAACATGGCTGGCAGTACTGTAACATGGCTGGCAGTACTGCACTGTAACATGGCTGGCAGTACTGTAATGTAACATGGCTGGCAGTACTGGACTGTAACATGGCTGGCAGTACTGGACTGTAACATGGCTGGCAGTACTGTACTGTAACATGGCTGGCAGTACTGCACTGTAACATGGCTGGCAGTACTGGACTGTAACATGGCTGGCAGTACTGCACTGTAACATGGCTGGCAGTACTGCACTGTAACATGGCTGGCAGTACTGCACTGTAATATGGCTGGCAGTACTGCACTGTAACATGGCTGGCAGTACTGCACTGTAACATGGCTGGCAGTACTGCACTGTAACATGGCTGGCAGTACTGCACTGTAACATGGCTGGCAGTACTGCACTGTAACATGGCTGGCAGTACTGCACTGTAACATGGCTGGCAGTACTGTACTGTAACATGGCTGGCAGTACTGCACTGTAACATGGCTGGCAGTACGAGCCTTCGTCTAATACTCGATGCTATTCATGTAATACTCGATGCTATTCATATAATAAACGATGCTATACGTGTAATACTCGACTCTATTCTTGTAATACTCGATGCTATGCATATAATACTCGATGCTATGCATATCATACTCGATGCTATTCATGTAATACTCGATACTATTCATTTTCTCCTTTTAAAATGTGTTTCTTGTGTGTGTGTCTTAAATATACATTATACATTAATTTTGACATTACACAAATTTAGAGTCGATATTTCTAAACAGCTATTTTGGTTTGTTTACCAAGGAGAAAAATTATAGTAAACCTACCTCGGTCTAAAATATTATTTATTTATAAAGAGGTAAGAATAGATAAGTGGTAAAGACAATTATTGATCAGTGAAAGATAATCGAAAAAATAATGTCTCTATCAGATATGGCGGAACTGCAAACACACACACACACACACACACACACACACACACATATATATATATATATATATATATATATATATATATATATTTATTAGTACAATGAGCATTCCAGTTATATCAGACCTCATTGGTAGGTAGCTGCAATAAATCAAGGGAAGCAAATTTGTCATTTTCTCACTCAGAGTTATCAGTATCGTCTCCCTTGTGACCGCTCACCTCATTGGTAAACGCGTAGAAAGGTGTTTTAAAAAAATACTAGCGGCTTTATCAAACTCGAAACAACGTGCACTGGTATAAAGACCATAAAGTATGGGAGTGCTCAGCCCTTGCCTGTTATAAACACCGTCAGATGACGCTTAGGTCGGGGGGGGGGGTTGCTTCCCTCTCCCACGGGCGCGCAGGACCAGAACGACACGACCGTGCATTCTTAGGTGGCCCTTATAATCATTTAAAAATTAAGGGGAAATAAATAAAGTTTAATCAGTTTGAAAACAAAAGGAGCTATCTGCTGCTGTTTGATTTACAATGTAAACTGTTGGACGTGCGGGGACCAATTGTGGGCACCCGATTCGGCGGCCAAGAACCGTAACTGTTGTCTATAAATATCAACGAGTCCCACATCATTAGGCGTGAGGCCTGGGGCTTTTCCTAGCCACCACCTCCAACGGTCATTAAGTATTATATATAACTAGCTGTACCCTGCAAAACCTTTGCATAGAGTTATATCCCCTTAGGTTTGATCGGTAGGCAAGGTTATTTTTTGTTTGGTTTCGGGCAGATCCGATTTTTTCATGATTGTATTTTAAACTCGAATACTGTTGTATTAATTCTTTACTTTCGATTTAACGCAGAACCCAAATCACTATTATATTATTAGATGCTTAGCCTTAAATCAATGACAGAGAAAGTTTATGTCCAAGCAGACCCCTAAAATGTTTGTCTATTCAGTCCTCAAAGTGGTTTCGTAATATGTACACCCCTTAAAACGGTTTCTGCTCCCTTATATATGTTTCCGCACTTGGGCGCTCTCATTTCTCGCGCCGACCCTGGTTATATATCTAGTTTAAATAAGTTCTCGGCCCTGTACTCACCCTGACTTTAGAGTCCTTCGAACGTGGGTGCCGGCTCTTGTAGTAGACCACGGTCCTCTCAGTCTTCGGCTTTTCCTCGACATCTTTCGCTTTGTCGCCTGCTGCTGGTAGGTCTACAGACGTATCCGGCACAAGAGAGCTCTTCTCTTCATTACTACAAGAAATGTCTGGTTTAGCCACAGTCATGGTTTTTTTTGGGGGGCTAAACTTCACGCATCGCTACGCTTCAATAGCCAAACACACAATACAAATTTTGTTTCGCCGATAATTAGACAACTGTATCACAAGAATGAATTATGCTTATTAGTTTTATAAACATGCTGCAACAGTTTTAAACCACTATATGCATCTCTTTCCCCATGCTGGAAAATAATAATACGATTCCACAGACACTTCCGTTTAATAAGAGATTAATATGGGGCGGTGATTTAGATTTTGGATCAGCCGCGCTATTGAATGCAACTATTCATGCGCAAGAATAAAAGTGCGGTATTAAAAAGACAAAAAAGTGGATCAATACCGTTCAATAGCACTGACACATATATTTCACTGGGATATTCTTATATTTATTTTCTGTAACTTTGACCCTTGACCTTTCTTAATTCAAATCGACAATGTGACCCTGTTACGCATATGTAAATATTTTTTTTCGAAAGTTTTTTTGTGTGCATTAAGTAACATTTCTAGCTTTCAATATGTTTGTCTGTTAGTGCATTTCTATATATCGGTGGAGATATATTTAGTATGTAGAAAGATATATTGATAGAATGGCAGAGAGATAAATACTAATAGAAAGATATGCATCGGTCTAGAGGTTGGTGGGAGTAGCTATATATACATATATATATATATATATATATATATATATATATATGGCATATATACATTTATATCGATACATATATATATATACATACATTCAGACAGACACACAGTTAGAAATACAGATAATAGATAGATAGATAAATGATAAGACTCTAGATAGATAGATAGATAGATAGTAGATGGATAGATAGATATAGATAGATAGATAGATAGATAGATAGATAGATGATATATAGATAGATATATGATAGATATATGATAGATAGATAGATAGATAGATAGATAGATAGATAGATAGATAGATAGATAGATAGATAGATAGATAGATTGATAAGTAAATAAAACTCATGTCAGTACTCTATTATTTTTATAACTAGTAAAAGTACTATTTAAGACGTATATTGTATGACTTCCCCGTAACTTACTGTGTCGCAATCATGAAATGTACGCGCTAAAAAAATATATTAAGTTTCACAGTAAACAATTTCCTTCAGAACGCGACAAACAGTTACCACGTATTCACTTGCAAGTACATGTACTACTAGGTACTGTAAGGTACTTTTAAGTACTGTCAACTGTGACGTATGGCCTAGCTTGAAAGATAATGTATCTATGGAAAACAGGGGAGGGACAGATTTAGGGATACTCTCCAACCCATGGACCTAAATAAAAAAAATGTTAATGACGTCAAAGGATGCAGAGGTTAATTCTGCTTCCCCCCCTCCTCCCCAACCATCCAGTCATTTCAACAATAATGTTCTTGTTTTTTTTTTAATTCCCCTATAACATGAAAGCATTTTTTAAAAATTCTTTTTAGTAGTTTTTAAAAGACAAGAGCGATGGTGAATTATGTCCCCTTTGCCTCAGTTTTGAAATTCACACAGTCTATTCTTAGCTTCCTGTTTCCTGTACATTGACAGATTAATTCAACAAAGAATGACATCTCGGGCACTCTTTAGAGAAATTGGTTTCCGGGGATACCCCATTGATATTTTTTTAACCATCTGCTTGTTGTGCACTGTTGTAGGAAATTAGTCTTTTGATATTATTGGACTCTTAAGAATTTCCTATTTTTATTTAATTAGTTTTGTCTGAAAAGATATTTGGAAAAAAAAATTAATTTTAAATAATTATTAATATGCCACCCCCCACTCTACCATCACCACCACCCCCACCCCCCACTCTACCATCACCACCACCCCCCACCCCCACTCTACCATCACCACCACCACCCCCCCACTCTACCATCACCACCACCCCCACCCCCACTCTACCATCACCACCACCCCCCACCCCCACTCTACCATCACCACCACCACCCCCCCACTCTACCATCACCACCACCCCCACCCCCCACTCTACCATCACCACCACCACCCCCACCCTACCATCACCACCACCACCCCCACCCCCCACTCTACCATCACCACCACCACCCCCACCCCCCACTCTCTACCATCACCACCACCACCCCCACCCCCACTCTACCATCACCACCACCACCCCCCACCCCCACTCTACCATCACCACCACCACCCCCACCCTACCATCTCCACCACCACCCTCACCCCCACTCTACCATCACCACCACCACCCCCCACCCCACTCTACCATCACCACCACCAACCCCCACCCTACCATCACCACCACCACCCCCACCCCCACTCTACCATCACCACCACCACCCCCCACCCCCACTCTACCATCACCACCACCACCCCCCACCCCCACTCTACCATCACCACCACCCCCCACCCCACCACCACCACCACCACCCCCACCCCCACTCTACCATCACAACCCCCACCCCCACTCTACCATCACCACCACCACCACCACCACCCCCACTCTACCGTCATCACCACCACCCCCACCCCCACTCTACCATCATCACCACCACCCCCACCCCCACTCTACCCCCACCCCCCACTCTACCATCACCACCACCACCCCCACCCCCCACTCTACCCCCCACCCCCCACTCTACCATCATCACCACCCCCCACCCCCCACTCTATCATCACCACCACCACCCCACCCCCACTCTACCGTCATCACCACCACCCCCACCCCCACTCTACCATCATCACCACCACCCCACCCCCACTCTACCCCCCACCCCCCACTCTACCATCATCACCCCCACCCCCCACCCCCCACTCTACCATCATCACCACCACCCCCACCCGCCACTCTACCATCACCACCCCCACCCCCACTCTACCATCACCACCACCACCCCCACCCCCCACTCTACCATCATCACCACCACCCCCACCCGCCACTCTACCATCACCACCCCCACCCCCACTCTACCATCACCACCACCACCCCACCCCCACTCTACCATCACCACCACCCCCACCCCACCACCACCACCACCACCCCCACCCCCACTCTACCATCACAACCCCCACCCCCACTCTACCATCACCACCACTACCCCCACCCTCCACTCTACCGTCATCACCACCACCCCCACCCCCACTCTACCATCATCACCACCACCCCCACCCCCACTCTACCCCCCACCCCCCCACTCTACCATCACCACCACCACCCCCACCCCCCACTCTACCCCCCACCCCCCACTCTACCATCATCACCACCACCCCCACCCCCACTCTACCATCACCACCACCACCCCCACCCCCCACTCTACCGTCATCACCACCACCCCCACCCCCCACTCTACCATCATCACCACCACCCCCCACCCGCCACTCTACCATCACCACCCCCACCCCCCACTCTACCATCACCACCACCCCCACCCCCACTCTACCATCATCACCACCACCCCCACCCGCCACTCTACCATCACCACCCCCACCCCCACTCTACCATCACCACCACCACCCCCACCCCCCACTCTACCATCATCACCACCACCCCCCACTCTACCATCACCACCACCACCCCCACCCCCGGACAACATAGCAGACGACAAACACTGAAATGAAATGTAGATGACCAGCAGAGAATTTTAGATCAATATAGGGCCCTCAAGGCACAAACACCTAATTAGGCCATATTAACATCGTATATAATGAGATAGATATAGATAAATAGATAGATAGATAGATATATAGATAGATAGATAGATAGATATAGATAGATAAATAGATAGATAGATAGATAGATAGATAGATAGATAGATAGATAGATAGATAGATAGATAGATAGATAGATAGATAGATAGATAGATAGATAGATTGATAGACTTGTACTCAGTGACTGTCAGGACTTCCCTGCGCCGACATGCTCGGGATTAAGGTAATATGTTGTTGGTGCGAGGTTACGGATCTAAACGGAAATGACGTCACGTGTGAGTATGGCTCAACACAAAGAAATTCATATAAAGCCACAAGATGACAAGGAAACAGAAGGACATGTGACTCTACAGATGAATTGAAAGTGAAAAATAAATGCAGCACAGCGAGCTAATACACATTTTATAAAATGCGATAGAAAGCTGAATGCAGTTTTGAAAACTCACTACATCATGCAAATATTTTTAAAAATTACCATCACTAAAAATATACGCTTGGATGGGGGGGGGGAGTTCATCTATATAAATGTATAATGTATTTATTTATTTGGTTACTTATCAACCAATGATGTGACGACATCAGTATATTGTAATCACCCCACGCTTGCATTGCCGAGCCTAGGGATGGGTTCCCGGGGGGAGGGGCTTGGCCTCTTTGGGGCCCCTGCATTTTGACATTCAACACCATGACATGAGATAATATACTTAATACCCTAGGTACGCCTCTGCACGCTTGTAATGTTAGTGATGATTTGAATTAATATCTGTATGATATTGTGATTTTTTTTATTGTTGCTTCTTAATAAAAGATTTTCAAAAAGATTTTTTTTTAAATATATTTTATTTTATTCTTTTCAGTTTTGAAATAAATTTAACTCTCTATAGTTGTTCTCACTTTAACATAACTTTATTAAATTGGCTAGTCTGTATCATAGATATATAAGACATTATCTATAGTCTATATAAGAATATAAAAAAACTTCACTATTTTGCACACCTATACAGGGTATAATTTACCGCCGGGGATATCCCCGGCACTGAGACCTGTCATCACCGGCTCTGCTTTAGCTAATATATCCCTGCCGTGGATAAAACCATAGACATTTATCCCCGACTCTGCGGAATTTTTAGAGCATTTTCGAAAAAAAATTCTCTATTGTCCCCGTTTTGTCTGTCTGTCTGTCTGTCTGTCATCACCCTAGATCTCAACAACCATAAGTTCTAGACCCATGATGTATATAATATATCATTTTGTAGGTCTTGGCCTGCCATGTGTACATCAGCAGTTCATTTCGCGATCTGACCTCTGAAGGCCGTAAAAGGGGGCTTAGAAAGTACCGTTTTTTACTATATAAGCTATATTAATAAAGGAGCGTCCTATATCTCAGCAACCATAGGTCCTAGACCCATGATGTATATATCATTTTGTAGGTCTTGGCCTGCCATGTGTACATCAAAAGTTCATTTTGCGATAGAACCTCTGAGGGCCGGGCTTCAGGGCTCCTAAGAGGCATATATATTATATATATGGCCCCATTCTACACCTTGTACGTTCAATAACTTATTCATTTAGTGCGAAATACTGCAGCACGTAGTTTCACCAAGATTTATTAAGAAACTCATCAAATGAAATAGTAAACTTGTGTTCTGAGTTTAATTGAAAGTATCAGAGCTATGCAACAATTGACGGAGTTTTCGGACGATTAAATGACTACAATTTCGAATGTTTTCAATTATGAGTCCTATTTCAGTAACCACAAACCACTTATAGTTAGATTTAAGAGAAAATAATTTTTTTTCAAATATAAAGAAACGTCTTTATAATATTTTTTTTACAGATATATGCATTACACAATTGAATGTATAAACATTTCCAAAATTTCCAAATATTTACTGAAAGCTAACGAACGTGCATATATATATATGTATCACAATGTATAGGTTTTCACAACAAATATAACTTCAAAAAATTATCTATAACTTTTTTAATTTGCCAAATTTTTTTGACACAGGGGATTTAAAATAAAGGTATAAAACTAAAACAATTTTACACGGATTCATCTATCACATACATATCACGTACATATATATATATATATATATATATATATATATATATATATATATATGGTGGGCCAAAAAAGTGAGAGCATCATATAACATACGAATTATTTAAAATATAATTTAATTAATTGTATTGTTTCATGTAATTTTGTTTGCAAAGTATTTAGCCAATCAGAAATCTCGTTCAATGTGTCCTCCCTGCTTATCAACAACTTTTTCTAAGCGTACAGCTAAACAAAATTTGATATAATTATTACTTTCTACGCAAAGTTCTCATTTTTTTTTCGGCCCACTCTGTATATATATTGTGAGCAGCTCATTGTTGTTAAACTATTCGCACGCAGAACAATTGGTACGTTCAAAAAGCTATTTGCTAGTTGTGCTATTAGCACTGCAGTTGTACGCTGAGATGTTTCTTTTTTTTTTTTTGTAAAGACCTTTATCAATCAAAGTTGACTTTCCGTGCTAATTTATGGGCTTCGGGTGCAAGAAAGACAAGTAACCTTGTTGAACCTCGCAGCAAGGTAAAGGAAACTTTACCTTACTTGAATCCCCCCTCCTCCCAGCTTCGTATCACACTCACCTCCCTCCTCACCCGCCCCCCCCCCCACACACACACACTGTACAAAAACAACAGCCACGCCGTAGAAGTATTTTCTCCAGTTACTGTCTGTAGTGGTAAACAGACAAGAGAGACGGTGTATGGAGGCTACACATCGCTACAGTACAACTCAATGGTAAACAGTGTGTCTTGTTGTCCATCACGTGATCAGCTTGTTGACGAACTAATGACAGGCGCCAGATGGGGGGCGTGACCAGGTGGCTATTTGGTTGTGAGCAGGATCTGCTTGCTATGAGTGACGGGTTAAACTCTCTGGCGAGTGCCAGTCCCCCAGTGGTGCCCACCAAATACATTTCCATGTCATACAAGTCGGTTTTATAAAAAGGCTATACATCCCCAGTCACTTTAGCCGCCACTGTTCAATTACAGCAATGGGTAAAATTAATCAAGTGAAATATAAGAGATGAGAATCACTGGAGGTTTTCACAACAAATATAACTACAAAAAATTATCTATAACTTTTTTAATTTGCCACATTTTTTTGACACAGGGGATTTAAAATAAAGGTATAAAACTAAAACAAGGTTACACGGATTCATCTATCACATAAGAAAATTGTGGTGCCACTAATCACAATATATTGATGGTGGCACCAAATATAGTTTCAAATCAACAATATGGTTAAACATCTCAATAATGATTTAAATACATTCAGCCAATATCACAGAAAATGTTAAGTGTTAATACGTCACTTAAATAGATCACAGACAAGATACCGATGTGTCTCAGACAGACAAGGTACCAATGTGTCTCAGACAGACAAGGTACCAATGTGTCTCAGACAGACAAGGTACCAATGTGTCTCAGACAGACAAGGTACCAATGTGTCTCAGACAGACAAATCAGTGTTTCAATATTTCATATAGAATATAAATTATTAAATATACAATACGTGTGACATTCTTAAGCTTCAGCGGGCCTAGGCCTTAGAGAAATTTCTAGGCCCTAGTCAAAGAAACCTGTAGGAGCCTTTCTAGAATCAAATTTTGTAGGAACAAGTGTTGGGAGGGGGGGGGAACAAAGCGTTGTGTAATACCTAAACGGCCCCTTGAAAATTTTTTTTGCTTTCGATCAACTAATGAACTTGATCAAGAAAATGTATATAAATAAACTACATTATGTGCATTTACAATGAATGATAATACCACCTCTTTCCTTTCAATGATTTCTAAACAGAATGACACATTCTATGTGGTGCTTAATAATAAGCGAAACAATTCTTTGGCCAAATATGAGTTGTTGTTTTAAAATCTTTTCTCTTCTTTATTTATATATATATATATATATATATATATTTATATAGTAATAAATCAGGTAAACAAAAAACCAAATCAGTAGAGGGGATTCACAAAGTGTTTTGTTGCAACATTTTACTGAGTGGATGATGTGGGTCACCATGATGTTTGGTACCCACTAATTTAAGATAAGTTGACTTCAAAGTTGAAGCTTAATTGAACTAACGGTCACATGGCCCCTGCCAATGGATACCACTGTGAAAAGTTTTGACAAAAAAAATTGTAAAACTTAAACTAGTTGTATCATTGTTTACAGGTGGGGGTAGCTATACTAGTTGTATCATTGTTTACAGGTGGGGGTAGCTAAACTAGTTGTATCATTGTTTACAGGTGGGGCTAGCTATACTAGTTGTATCATTGTTAACAGGTGGGGGTAGCTATACTAGTTGTATCATTGTTTACAGGTGGGAGTAGCTATAAGTGAACTATTTCCATGAGGTGTCTAGAGATGTCACATTGTTGGCCATTCTGGGCCATACAAAAGGTTGGAAATAATTTTGGTCCAGGATGTTGACAGTAAACAGGCATGTGGTCAATTTGTCATAAAATTATTAAAAACTTAAAATTTTTTTTTTAAATTATATAATCAAAAAACAAATAACATTCAATTAAAAGATTTTTTTTAAAAAAAGGGAACATTATTTGTCAAAGATTTTTTTAAAAAAAGGGAACATTATTTGTCAAAGATTTTAAAAAAAAAAAAAATGAACATTATTTGTCGAAGATTTTTAAAAAAAAAAGGGAACATTATTTGTCAAAGATTTTTTTAAAAAAGGAAACAATATTTGTCAAAGATTTTTTTAAAAAAAAGGGAACATTATTTGTCAAAGATTTAAAAAAAAAAAGGAACATTATTTGTCAAAGATTTTTAAAAAAAAAGGGAAAAATTTTTGTCAAAGATTTAAAAAAAAAAAAAAAAAAAAAGGAACATTATTTGTCAAAGATTTAAAAAAAAAAAAGGAACATTATTTGTCAAAGATTTAAAAAAAAAGGGAACATTATTTGTCAAAGATTTTTTTAAAAAAAAGGGAACATTATTTGTCAAAGATTTTTTTTAAAAAAAAAAGGAACATTATTTGTCAAAGATTTTTTA
>JAGDYQ010000037.1:4248878-4422170 GCA_021962125.1 Bulinus truncatus | reverse complement strand
TAAATCTTTTAATTGAATGTTATTTGTTTTTTGATTACGTAATTTAAAAAAAAATAATTTAAGTTTTTAATAATTTTGTGACAAATTTACCACATGCCTGTTTACTATCAAAATCCTGGGCCAAAATTATTTCCAACCTTTTGTACGGCCCAGAATGGCCAACAATGTGACATCTCTAGACACCTTGTGAAATAGTTCACTTATAGCTCCCCCCACCTGTAAACAATGATACAACTAGTATAGCTCCCCCCACCTGTAAACAATGATACAACTAGTATAGCTACCCCCACCTGTAAACAATGATACAACTAGTTTAAGGTTTACAGTATTTTTTTGTCAAAACTCTTCACGGTGGTATCCATTGGCAGGGGCCATGTGACTGTTAGTTAAATTAAGCTTCAACTTTGAAGTCAACTTATCTTAAATTAGTGGGTACCAAACATTATGGTGACCCACACCATCAACTCAGTAAAATGTTGCTACAAACACTTTGTGAACCCCCTCTACTGATTTGGGTTTTTGTTTACCTGATTTACTGCTATATAAAAAAAGAAAAGATTTAAAAAGAACAACTCATATTCGGCCAAAGAATTGTTTCGCTTATTATTAAACGCCACATAGAATGTGTCATTCTGTTTAGAAATCATTGAAAGGAAAGAGGTGGTATTTATCATTCATTGTAAATGTACATAATGTAGTTTATTTATATACATTTTCTTGATCAAGTTTATTAGTTGATCGAAAGCAAAAAAAATTTTCAAGGGGCCGTTTAGGTATTACACAACGCTTTGTTTCCCCCCACCCACCCATCTCCCAACACTTGTTCCTATAAAATTTGATTCTAGAAAGGCTCCTACAGGTTTCTTTGACTAGGGCCTAGAAATTTCTCTAAGGCCTAGGCCCGCTGAAGCTTAAAAATGTCACACGTATTGTATATTTAATAATTTATATTCTATATGAAGTATTGAAACACTGATTTGTCTGTCTGAGACACATTGGTACCTTGTCTGTCTGAGACACATTGGTACCTTGTCTGTCTGAGACACATCAGTACCTTGTCTGTCTGAGACACATCTGTACCTTGTCTGTCTGAGACACATTGGTACCTTGTCTGTGATCTAATTAAGTGAAGTATTAACACTTAACTTTTTCTGTGATATTGGCTGAATGTATTGAAATCATTATTGAGATGTTTAACCATGTTGTTGATTTGAAACTATATTTGGAGCCACCGTCAATATATTGTGATTAGTGGCGCCACAATTTTCTTATGTGATAGACGAATCCGTGTAACCTTGTTTTAGTTTTATACCTTTATTTTAAATCCCCTGTGTCAAAAAAATTTGGCAAATTAAAAAAGTTATAGATAATTTTTTGTAGTTATATTTGTTGTAAAAACCTCCAGTTATTCTCATCTCTTATATTTCACTTGATTAATTTTACCCATTGCTGTAATTGAACAGTGGCGGTTAAAGTGACTGGGGATAGTGCTCCAGAAAATGTGCAAGCCTTTTTATAAAACCGACTTGTATGACATGGAAATGTATTTGGTGGGCACCACTGGGGGTCTGGCACTCGCCAGGGAGTTGAACCCGCCACTCATAGCAAGCAGATCCTGCTCACAACCAAATAGCCACCTGGTCACGCCCCCCCTCACCCCCCCACCCCATCTGGCGCCTGTCATTAGTTCGTCAACAAGCTGATCACGTGATGGACAACAAGACACACTGTTTACCATTGAGTTGTACTGTAGCGATGTGTAGCCTCCATACGCTGTCTCTCTTGTCTGTTTACCATTGAGTTGTACTGTAGCGATGTGTAGCCTCCATACGCTGTCTCTCTTGTCTGTTTACCATTGAGTTGTACTGTAGCGATGTGTAGCCTCCATACGCTGTCTCTCTTGTCTGTTTACCATTGAGTTGTACTGTAGCGATGTGTAGCCTCCATACGCTGTCTCTCTTGTCTGTTTACCATTGAGTTGTACTGTAGCGATGTGTAGCCTCCATACGCTGTCTCTCTTGTCTGTTTACCATTGAGTTGTACTGTAGCGATGTGTAGCCTTCATACACTAACTGTCTCTCTTGTCTGTTTACCATTGAGTTGTACTGTAGCGATGTGTAGCCTCCATACACTAACTGTTTCTGTTGTCTGTTTACCACTACAGACAGTAACTGGAGAAAATACTTCTACGGCGTGGCTGTTGTTTTTGTACAGTGGGGGGGGGGGGTGAGGAGGGAGGTGAGTGTGATACGACGCTGGGAGGAGGTGGGGGATTCAAGTAAGGTAAAGTTTCCTTTAAAGTTTCCTTTACCTTACTGCGAGGTTAACAAGGTTACTTGTCTTTCTTGCACCCGAAGCCCATAAATTAGCACGGAAAGTCAACTTTGATTGATAAAGGTTTACATAAAAAAAAAAAAGAAACGTCTCAGCGTACAACTGCAGTGCTAATAGCACAACTAGCAAATAGCTTTTTGAACGTACCAATTGTTCTGCGTGCGAATAGTTTAACAACAATCAGCTGCTCACAATATATATACAGAGTGGGCCGAAAACAAATGAGAACTTAGCGTAGAAAGTAATAATTATATCAAAGTTTGTTTAGCTGTACGCTTAGAAAAAGTTGTTGATTAGCAAGGAGGACACATTGAACAAGATTTCTGATTGGCTAAAAACTTTGCAAACAAAATTACATGAAACAATACAATTAATTAAATTATATTTTTAATAATTCGTATGTTATATGATGTTCTCACTTTTTGGCCCACCATATATATATATATATATATATATATAATATAATATATATATATAATATATATATATATATAACCTGACCCCTTTTTTAAAAAAATAAAGCCTTTATATTAGTTACACTTTCTGCGAATGGCTGTGTCCTCAAATCTTGTTACTCAATTATGGGCATGTTTTAATCTAGTGGAAAGGCTCAGTGCATGAATTACAAAGCTGATTACTTTTTTTTATTAATGTGTGTAACGGGAAAATATTCCGCTTTGATATTATCATGTCAAAAAATATACGGAGCATGGTACCCATAGATAACGATGGTACCAGTACATAGGTGCAGTGCTCGGTTTAAGAAAAAACCAGTGCCGGGGATGATAAAAAAAATTCCGCAGAGCCGGGGATAAATGTCTATGGTTTTATCCACGGCAGGGATATATTAGCTAAAGCAGAGCCGGGGATGACAGGTCTCAGTGCCGGGGATATCCCCGGCGGTAAATCAAACCGTACATAGGTGTGCAAAATAGTGAAGTTTTTTTTTTAATTCTTATATAGACTATAGATAATGTCTTATATATCTATGATTACAGACTAGCCAAATTAATAAAGTTATGTTAAAGTGAGAACAACTATAGAGAGTTAAATTTATTTCAAAACTGAAAAGTATAAAATAAAATATATTAAAAAAAAAATCTTTTTGAAAATCTTTTATTAAGAAGCAACAATAAAAAAATCACATCATACCGATATTAATTCAAAACATCGCTAACATTACAAGCGTGCAGAGGCGTACCTAGGGTATTAAGTATATTATCTCATGTCATGGTGTTCAATGTCAAAATGCAGGGGCTCCATAGAGGCCAAGTCCCCCCCCCGGGGACCCAAATCCCTAGGCTCGGCACTACAAGCGTGGGTGATTACAATATACTGATGTCGTCACATCATTGGTTGATAAGTAACCAAAAAAATAAATAAATTATACATTTATATAGATGAACCCCCCCCCATCCAAGCGTATATTTTTAGTGATGGTAATTTATAAAAATATTTGCATGATGTAGTGAGTTTTCAAAACTGCATTCAGCTTTCTATCGCATTTTATAAAATGTGTATTAGCTCGCTGTGCTGCATTTATTTTTCACTTTCAATTCATCTGTAGAGTCACATGTCCTTCTGTATCCTTGTTATCTTGTGGCTTTATATGAATTTCTTTGTGTTGAGCCATAATCACACGTGACGTCATTTCCGTTTAGATCCGTAACCTCGCACCAACAAATTTACCTTAATCCCGAGCATGTCGGCGCAGGGAAGTCCTGACAGTCACTGAGTACAAGTCTATCTATCTATCTATCTATCTATTTATCTATCTATCTATCTATCTATCTATCTATCTATCTATCTATCTATCTATCTATCTATCTATCTATCTATCTATCTCTATCTATCTATCTATATATCTGTTTGTCAGTCTGTCTGTCTGTCTTCTATCTATCTATTTATCTCTATCTATCTATCTATCTATCTTTCTATCTATTTATCTATCTATCTATTTATCTATATCTATCTCATTATATATGATGTTAATATGGCCTAATTAGGTGTTTGTGCCTTGAGGGCCCTATATGGATCTAAAATTCTCTGCCGGTCATCTACATTTCATTTCAGTGTTTGTCGTATGCTGTGTTGTCCGGGGGTGGGGGTGGTGGTGGTGATGGTAGAGTGGGGGGATGGCATATTAATAATAATTTAAAATTAATTTTTTTTTGTTTCAAATATCTTTTCAGACAAAAACTAATCAAATAAAAATAGGAAATTCCTAAGAGTCTAATAATATCAAAAGACTGATTGCCTACAACAGTGCATAACAAGCAGATAATTAAAAAAAAAAATATCAATAGGGTATTCCCGGAAACCAATTTCTCTAAAGAGCGCCCGAGATGTCATTCTTTGTTGAATTAATCTGTCAATGTACAGGAAGCAGGAAGCTAGGAATAGACTGTGTGAATTTCAAAACTGAGGCAAAGGGGACATAATTCACCATCGCTCTTGTCTTTTTAAAACTACTTAAAAGAATTAAAAAAAAAAAAGCTTACATGTTATAGGGAAATTAAAAAAAAAAACAAAAACATTATTGTTGAAATGACTGGATGGTTGGGGAGGGGGGGGGGAAGCAGAATTAACCTCTGCGTCCTTTGACGTCATTAACATTTTTATTTTTTTTAGTTAGGTCCATGGGTTGGAGAGTATCCCTAAATCTGTCCCTCCCCCTGTTTTCCATAGATGCATTATCTTTCAAGCTAGGCCATACGTCACAGTTGACAGTACTTAAAAGTACCTAACAGTGCCTAGTAGTACATGTACTTGCAAGTGAATACGTGGTAACTGTTTGTCGCGTTCTGAAGGAAATTATTTACTGTGAAACTTAATATATTTTTTTTAGCTCGTACATTTCATGATTGCGACACTGTAAGTTACGGGGAAGTCATACAATATACGTCTTACATAGTACTTTTACTAGTTATAAAAAGAATAGAGTACTGACATGAGTTTTATTTACTTATCTATCTATCTATCTATCTATCTATCTATCTATCTATCTATCTATCTATCTATCTATCTATCTATCTATCTATCTATCTATCTATCTATCTATCTATTATCTGTATTTCTATCTGTGTGTCTGTCTGAATGTATGTATGTATATATATGTATCGATATATATATATGTATCGATATATATATATATATATATATATATATATATAGCTACCTCACCAATCTCTAGACCGATGCATATCTTTCTGTTAGTATTTATCTCTCTGCCATTCTATCAATATATCTTTCTACATACTAAATATATCTCCACCGATATATAGAAATGCACTAACAGACAAACATATTGAAAGCTAGAAATGTTCCTTAATGCACACAAACAAACTTTCGAAAAAAAAATATTTACATATGCGTAATAGGGCACAAAGTCGATTTGAATTAAGAAAGGTCAAGGGTCAAAGTTACAGAAAATAAATATAAGAATATCCCGCTGAAATATATGTGTCAGTGCTATTGAACGGTATTGATCCACTTTTTTGTCGTTTTTAATACCGCACTTTTATTCTTGCGCATGAATAGTTGCATTCAATAGCGCGGCTGATCCAAAATCTAAATCAACTCCCCATATTTATCTCTTATTAAACGGAAGTGTTTGGTCTGTGGAATGGGAATCGTATTATTATTTTCCAGCATGGGGAAAGAGATGCATCTAGTGGTTTTAAACTGTTGCAGCATGTTTATAAAAACTAATAAACATAATTCATTCTTGTGATACAGTTGTCTAATTATCGGCGAAACAAAATTTGTATTGTGTGTTTGGCTATTGAAGCGTAGCGATGTGTGAAGTTTAGCCCCAAAAAAACAAACAAACCATGACTGTGGCTAAACCAGACATTTCTTGTAGTAATGAAGAGAAGAACTCTCTTGTGCCGGATACTTATGTAGACCTACCAGCAGCAGGCGACAAAGCGAAAGATGTCGAGGAAAAGCCGAAGACTGAGAGGACCGTGGTCTACTACAAGAGCCGGCACCCACGTTCGAAGGACTCTAAAGTCAGGGTGAGTACAGGGCCGTGAGCTTATTTAAACTAGATTTATAACCAGGGTCGGCGCGAGAGATGAGAGCGCCCAAGTGCGGAAACATATAAGGGAGCATGCATATGTTTTTTGTTGGGGCCCACAAACAGAAACCGTTTTAGGGGGTGTACATATTCAGAAACCACTTTGAGGACTGAATAGACAAACATTTTAGGGGTCTGCTTGGACATAAACTTTCTCTGTCATTGATTTAAGGTTAAGCATCTAATAATATAATAGTGA
Source organism: Bulinus truncatus (assembly GCA_021962125.1). Classification (NCBI taxonomy): domain Eukaryota; kingdom Metazoa; phylum Mollusca; class Gastropoda; family Planorbidae; genus Bulinus; species Bulinus truncatus. Next base: position 4,415,556 of record JAGDYQ010000037.1, on the reverse strand, counting down.
TTTTGGTTCTGCGTTAAATCGAAAGTAAAGAATTAATACAACAGTATTCGAGTTTAAAATACTATCATGAAAAAATCGGATCTGCCCGAAACCAAAAAAAAATAACCTTGTCTACCGATCAAACCTAAGGGGATATAACTCTAATGCAAAGGTTTTGCAGGGTACAGCTAGTGTATATATATAATACTAAATGACCGTTGGAGGTGGTGGCTAGGAAAAGCCCCAGGCCCCACTCCTAATGATGTCCCGTGATAAGTGGGACTCGTTGATATTTATAGACAACAGTTACGGTTCTTGGCCGCCGAATCGGGTGCCCACAATTGGTCCCCGCACGTCCAACAGTTTACATTGTAAATGAAACAGCAGCAGATAACTCCTTTTGTTTTTAAACTGATTAAACTTTATTTATTTCCCCTTAATTTTTAAATGATTGTAAGGGCCACCCAAGAATGCACGGTCATGTCTTTCTGGTCCTGCGCGCCCGTGGGAGAGGGAAGCATACCCCCTTCCCCCCCCCCCCCCCCGACCTCAGCGACATCTGAGGGCTGAGCACTCCCATACTGTATGGTCTTTATACCAGTGCACGTTGTTTCCGAGTTTGATAAAGCCGCTAGTATTTTTTAAAACACTTTTCTACGCTTTTACCAATGAGGTGAGCGGTCACAAGGGAGACGATACTTATAACTCGGAGTGAGAAAATGACAAATTTGCTTCCCTTGATTTACCACAGCTACCAACCAATGAGCTCTGATATAACTGGAATGCTCATTGTGCTAATATATATATATATATATATATATATATGTGTGTGTGTGTGTTTGCAGTGCCGACATATCTAATAGCGACATTATTTTTTCGATTATCTTTCACTGATCAATAATTGTCTTTACCACTTATCTATTCTTACCTCTTTATTAATAAATAATATTTTAGACCGCTGTAGGTTTACTATAATTTTTCTCCTTGGTAAACAAACCAAAATAGCTGTTAAGAAATATCGACTCTAAATTTGTGTAATGTCAAAATTAATGTTTAATGTATATTTAAGACACACACACAAGAAACACATTTTAAAAGGAGAAAATGAATAGTATCGAGTATTGTATTACATGAATAGCATCGAGTATTATATGAATAGCATCGAGTATTACATGAATAGCATCGAGTATTATATGAATAGCATCGAGTATTATATGAATAGCATCGAGTATTACATGAATAGCATCTAGTATTATATGAATAGCATCGAGTATTACATGAATAGCATCGAGTATTATATGAATAGCATCGAGTATTATATGAATAGCATCGAGTATTACATGAATAGCATCGAGTATTATATGAATAGCATCGAGTATTATATGAATAGCATCTAGTATTAGATGAAGGCTCGTACATTTTTTGTTTGTCTTTATAAAATATCACTATATTAGATCTCATATTGCCTGAAGATGATGCGTTGATTCCAAATTTCGATATTCAAGTGAAAAAGTCTCCACTGATGGTGTCGCGTCTATTAAGTCCAACCAGTTTTACAGTGCAGTACTGCCAGCCATGTTACAGTGCAGTACTGCCAGTCATGTTACAGTGCAGTACTGCCAGTCATGTTACAGTGCAGTACTGCCAGCCATGTTACAGTACAGTACTGCCAGCCATGTTACAGTACTGCCAGCCATGTCACAGTGCAGTACTGCCAGCCATGTTACAGTGCAGAACTGCCAGCCATGTTACAGTGCAGCACTGCCAGCAATGTCACAGTGCAGCACTGCCAGCCATGTTACAGTGCAGCACTGCCAGCCATGTCACAGTGCAGAACTGCAAGCCATGTCACAGTGCAGAACTGCCAGCCATGTTACAGTGCAGTACTGCCAGTCATGTTACAGTGCAGTACTGCCAGACATGTTACAGTGCAGTACTGCCAGTCATGTTACAGTGCAGTACTGCCAGTCATGTCACAGTGCAGTACTGCCAGCCATGTTACAGTACAGTAGTGCCAGCCATGTTACAGTACTGCCAGTCATGTTACAGTGCAGTACTGCCAGTCATGTTACAGTTTAGTACTGCCAGCCATGTTACAGTGCAGTACTGCCAGCCATGTTACAATACAGTACTGCCAGCCATGTTACAGTACAGTACTGCCAGCCATGTTACAGTGCAGTACTGCCAGCCATGTTACAGTGCAGCACTGCCAGCCATGTTACAGTCCAGGACTGCCAGCCATGTCACAGTGCAGCACTGCCAGCCATGTCACAGTGCAGAACTGCAAGCCATGTCACAGTGCAGAACTGCCAGCCATGTTACAGTGCAGAACTGCCAGCCATGTCACAGTGCAGCACTGCCAGCCATGTTACAGTCCAGGACTGCCAGCCATGTCACAGTGCAGCACTGCCAGCCATGTCACAGTGCAACACTGCCAGCCGTGTCACAGTGCAGCACTGCCAGCCGTGTCACAGTGCAGCACTGCCAGCCGTGTCACAGTGCAGCACTGCCAGCCGTGTCACAGTGCAGCACTGCCAGCCGTGTCACAGTGCAGCACTGCCAGCCGTGTCACAGTGCAGTACTGCCAGCCGTGTTACAGTGCAGTACTGCCATCCAGCGCCAACATGAAAATACATTTCTAGAAAGGGAAGCTGTGGGGGTAAAGCATGTTGTCCTGGACAAAAGGTGGTACAAAGACTAGTTGGGGTGGACGTACAGTTGACAGCCTTGGGTGACCATGGTAAGGGAAATTATAGTGGGCTCCAGGGCTAACAGCAGATACGTTGGGACATTACGCCATATGAGTGAAAATGTAAATGATGAGTCAGCAATAGTTGCCCCCTCCCCCCCACTTTTCAGTACCAATGGACGAAAAATAAAAACTCATTCAAAACAAGAATTTAAACATTTGCCAGATGGAGTCTGTACATGGGGGGGTGTACTGTATGATTGCATTGCGTTTACAGTCGCACGCGCGCGCACATGTACACACTCACACACACACACACAACCACAAAAGGCAATGCAGTGATAGTTTGGTTGCGTTCAAATGTTCACTCATTAAAAAATTTGTTAACGATTCCGTTAACATTTGCGATATTTATCTAAGCTTCCGATTTAGGCGCTATTTTTACTTCCGATAGACAGAACTAACGGGCCTCTGCTCAATTATTAGAAAATGGAAGATTCACAATTCCAAAATTTAAAAAAAAAACGGTTTTAGAATTGGAAATTATTCGATTACAGTATGATTCCAATACATAAAAAAAGATACGATATTTCCTGCTCCCGACTTCGATACAACGTCTCGCGTCACTAACCTCTGCCAGCCAAACACAATTAGACTCATTTACGGATTGACATAAGAAGAGCAATCAATGATATGGACCCGAACAAGAAGGTGAATTTCAGAAGAAGGTGTAAGACACCCACAGCTCTAAGTATATAGAACCTAACAAACAGGATCGCAAACGAAATCCTCAGTATCGATCCTTTCTGTTCTCCTAAAATTTCACTTTCCCTCCCACCCTCCTTCGCTTCCCGCCGTCTCTTTTGTTTTCTCGGCATACATACGTCACACACACCAGCACAAACTTCTTGACCAATCAAAAAATCGTTACTCGGTTTGCTAAAAAAAAAAAGGAAAGAAGGCGGTAACATAGAAAGCAGTAACTAGCAGTTTACTGATGATGTTTGTCTGGTATTGACGGCAATTTCTTTTTTTCTGCTCTCGCTGATGTCAATAAAGTCTGTGTTCAGTATTGACTCAGTATATTTATGCAATTCCAAGACAGAATATTTTATATTATCTCAGTTAAAATATTGCAGATTTCATGTTTAATTACTGACGTGAACCGACTGACTGAAATAGAAATGATCACTTTGCATGTACAACATGTATATATGCCCTAATATATTGTTTACCAAACTGTATATATGTCCACTTATATTGTTTACCAAACTGTATATATGTCCACATATATTGTTTACCAAACTGTATATATGTCCACATATATTGTTTACCAAACTGTATATATGTCCACATATATTGTTTACCAAACTGTGTATATACCCACATAGATTGTTTACCAAACTGTATACATGTATACATTCATTTCCATCGTTATTCACTTCTATTTTTACTATTTCCGCATAAAAAAATGGTAAAACGGTTTTCTAATGTGCAATTAATTTGTTCATTTTTCCAAGTTCATTTTTCAAAAAAAGTAGCTCATGTTGCGGCCCGTGGAAAGTATACATGTAAAATAAAGTAGGCTCTATATTGCCTGGCGGATTAGGGACAGTAGCACTGCCCGCGGGGCATACACAATAGAGCGTCAAAACTGAATTAAAGAGCAATATGGAAATGGGTAGAAAGTTGGGCTATAATTTATACATTTAAAAACGTAAAATTATTCAAATAAAAAAATGAAAATGTCAGTAAAAATGAAAGATTTTTTTCAAATTGCACATCTCAGTGAATATATATTTATATATAACAACAACAATAATCACAACATTGGTAACTGTAAGTTTGAATTCTTGTGACGATCTAACGATATCATTCAACTTTATATATATATATATATATATATATATATATATATATATATATATATATATATATATATAAATATCATTTTTCAAGAACCATCCTTTAAAAACCAAAATGTCACACCTTTTAGTAATTAGGTTAATAGCCGGAGAGATCAAATTGACCGTTCTGAATGTGGACATTTTAATGTGGGTTTGGGGGGGTATTAATAAAGGGTCGTCTGGAAAGCTGGCCAGAAACGTTAATACATTCAATATGGCGCCTACTTGACCTCCCGCCTTCCTCCCCTCCCCTCCATCTCTCATCAAAACTGCATGCACTTTGTATAATGTCCATCGTGATGAGACAATGTCCAAGGGGAAGTCACTGGTGAGACTTCTTTGCATTAAGCTAATACAAACACTTGTACATTGGTTCTTCTCTTAGATGGTAGTACAGTCCCTTTCCTAGTAGTGCCCCCTTGGATATACTTGGGTGTGATGGTACAAGAGAAATGCTAATGAGCATCGGGTCAGTGACATAAGAGCTATGATGCGCAGTGGAGACTTCACTTGCATAGGGCCTACGTCGTAAGATGCATCCCATATAAGGAAATGTACTTATCACGTGACTCATATGAGTACATGCATCAGCAGCCCCGTAGCGTGAAAATTCTACAGCAGGGGCCAGGCAATAGAAAGGGGGGGGGGCAGGTAATACATTTTACTAAGTAGAACAAATAAGCAGAGGGGGCCAGACAAAACGCAGGGGGGGCCCGGTCCCCTGCCCCCCTCCGCACGCTACGGCCCTGTGTATCAAACTAGCTATGAGTCGCGAGCCCAATTTGTAACTGATTTAGACCAGCGCATCTCTCCGTAGGCGAAAAGGCAGCATGGGACGGATGCTGCCATGCCTGGGACGGTCATCGTTATCCTGACAGACTGGCTCTCAATTCTCCAGGCAGGGATCCGTGGTGGAGGCCATACACGATCTAATGTCTCCCTGTATTGTGTACCGGTGTCTCTTTGAGTAGATTCCTGGGCTTATGAACGTGGCTGGGTGGGGCGAAGAAAAGTAGCCCACTGACATCATGTGCGAGTTTGAGCGAAATCGGTGGCTCTCGCGTTCTGGACAATGGGGTGAAAGGCAGAAATGTCCGGAGTCAAATGGAGCGGCCGTCCAAGCTCACTTACTCGCGGACGTGATCACACACACTCTCTCACTCACGTGCTTGACCAATGGCCCACGTGCGCATTAACTCACACGCCCACGTGATCACTTACTCACTTGCTAACGAATAATATTATAAATATAATGGTATCAATATAATGGTATCAATATAATGGTATCAATATAATGTATCAATATAATAGTATCAATATAATGGTATCGATATAATGGTATCAATATAATGGTATCAATATAATAGTATCAATATAATAGTATCAATATAATGGTATCGATATAATGGTTTCAATATAATGGTTTCAATATATTGGTATCGATATAATGGTTTCAATATTATGGTTTCAATATTATAGTATCAATATAATGGTATCAATATAATGGTATCAATATAATGGTATCAATATAATGGTATCAATATAATAGTATCGATATAATGGTATCGATATAATGGTATCGATATAATAGTATCAATATAATGGTATCGATATAATGGTTTCAATATTCTCATTTGATTTCTTCCAGTGATACTTGAGTTCCATATATTCGTTTCTTTTTTCCCTTCTGATCCTTCAATCGAGTATTTACGACTCCTTTCCAAAAGAAAAAAAAAATTTCCATACAAGACTCGGGTCAAATTGCCACAGGTCAAAGGTCAGTTTTGATGAGTTACATCCCCCTTTCGATTATTTCGGACAACGGGACAGATTGTTGACTTTGCCAACAATAATGAATACAACAAATGGAGCTGGGACCAGACGGCGGCAGGAAATTAGTGAATGTACGAGCCGGTTCTCCTGGGCCCTCCAGACAGGGCTGCCAATTGGGGTCATTTACATCCAGATTGAGATCATGAGTGACCGCTATATAATAACACTTGTAAATGAATTGTTTCCTTTAGATATACATTGTTGTTTGAACATTTTTGTAACAAATGTTTCAAGTTTTATTTTCCCATCTTTTCATTGTTGATAATTGTTCGAGGGGTAAAAAAGTTGGCATGGCAGCCTCGGGGAATTGGGGTTTGGTGGGAGAGGTGATTGGGGGGGGGGCACATTGACTGTTCATTGTAGGGTGTGTGGGGGGGCATACACATGGTTTCATCGAGTGTCTTTATTAGGTGGACTTCCGGCTGTTAGGTTTGGAGTGACGGCCGATAGTAGCCGGAGAATATTAAATACGTACATACACACATACTTACATACATACACAAATACTTACATACATACATATATACTTACATACATACACATATACTTACATACATACATATATACATACATATATACTTACATACATACACACATACTTGCATACATACATTCATACTTACTTACATACACACACACACACACACACACATATATATATATATATATATATATATATATATATATATATATATATACATACATATATACTTACGTACAAAAATACTTGTATGTTTACATACTAACATACATGCATTCTAGCATACATACTTACATAAACGCATACATACATACATACTTACATACATACATAGAAACTTACATACACACGTACTTACATGCAAACATACAAACATACATACATACATGCATACACTTCATACTTACACAAATACATACTAGCATGTTTACATACTAACATACACTTATACATACTTACATACATACATACATACATACATAATACAAACATACACTTATACTTACATACATACATACATACACTTATACTTACATACATACATACATACATACATACTTACATACATACTTACATACATACATAGAAACTTACATACACACGTACTTACATGCAAACATACAAACATACATAAATACATGCATACACTTCATACTTACACAAATACATACTAGCATGTTTACATACTAACATACACTTATACATACTTACATACATACAAACATACACTTATACTTACATACATACATACATACAAACATACACTTATACTTACATACATACATACATACAAACATACACTTATACATACATACATACATACATACATACATACACTTATACTTACATACATACATACATACAAACATACACTTATACATACATACATACATACAAACATACACTTATACTTACATACATACATACATACACTTATACATACACACATACATACATACACTTATACTTACATACATACATACAAACATACAAACATACACTTATACATACATACAAACATACACTTATACTTACATACATACATACATACATACATACATACAAACATACACTTATACTTACATACATACATACATACATACATACATACAAACATACACTTATACTTACATACATACATACATACATACATACATACAAACATACAAACATACACTTATACTTACATACATACATACATACACTTATACATACATACATACATACACTTATACTTACATACATACATACATACACTTATACATACATACATACATACATACATACATACATACATACATACATACATACATACATACATACTATCAAATTCAAGGCACCATACAGGGGCCCTAGACAGCCCTTTAGGGACCGGCCCTGACATTTCAATGAAGCAAGAAACACATTTTATTTTTACCGTCTATTCAGTTTCACTTTTTGTAAACTTTCCCTCTCACTATTTATAGACACCCGACGAAAAAAAACGAGGCGGGAAGAAAATTCAACCCAACCAAAGATTACAAAATATATAATGCATTGACCTAATCCATCGGCCTGTCGGTGTCATTATCTTGACCACCAGTGACATGTATTGACCGATAGCCCCAGTGTCCATCCACTAATTTACGCTCGCCTCAACCCTTCCGTGGTGTTACCCCGCCGGTGACGTATTTTTTTTTAAAAGATTCATCCGCCTACCCCGGAAATAGTTCCTGCTAAACCAACCACCCAGCCTTCTGGCGAAATTTTCAGGTACCCTCCCCCCCCCCCCCAATTGTTTTTTTTAGACTTACGCGAGATTCCGAAAGGACTAAGAAAAGACACACGTCCACCAAACACGTAGAAATACGACACAAGTCTGAAGGTGAAGAGTGGCGACTCGGTAACATGTTGGAGGTTATTGGTACCTGCCATTAGTCGGGGAGCGTGGGTGTCGTCCTAGTCACGTACGTTTGTCTCCCGTAGTGCCTCCACGGCCAGCGCACGGCTATGGTGATGAAAAGAAAAAAAGAAAAGGCGGTATTATTGGTTTTATGGGATCTAATAGACAAACATCACAGCTTAACACAGGGAATTGACACACATACACACACACACAAAAGCCTATTTTAAAAGTTCATTGATCAAGTTGAATTTAAAAGTTGTGATATAATCGATGTTCCCTCTAAGGTGTGGTATGAAGTGAGCAAGAAATTTTGTCTCTGAGCGACATTTTTGTTTGAGGCGAAAATTTGTGAGCGATTTAAGGGATGTCGTCCGTCGGAGTGAGCGATCGTACGTGTAGTATGAGCGACGCTCTGAATAAGTGTGAGCGATCACTCACGCGCTCAGCTTAGAGGGAACATTGGTGATAATATACTGTAAGGTGGAGGACAAACATTTCACGTGACTAAACAGGAAGTAGTTTTGTGTTCCGATTGTCAATTTTTTATTTTGCATGTGCATGTCTGGGACAACGTCCACCCTCTTTGTAAAACTACAGATTTCTTGACCACTCCCAATGACCAGTGTGACCTCAACTGACCCGTTTAATCTTTTTTTTTTGCGCAAGGTGCTCTTTACACCTGGAAGGGTGGGGGTGGGGGTTGCTGTGCTCATCGGTGCATGGCGATAATGTTGTTTTTTGTAAACAATATCCCGTCAGCACCTGCTCAGTGTCCTGGTGTGGTCAGGACGATAGACGCTGCAGTGTGTCCTGGTGTGGTCAGGGCGATAGACGCTGATGGATGTGGGCGGGCCAATAAGCACTGCAGGGTCATCCTGGCTCGGTTTTGTTGTTTGCCGGTTGATCTGCATACAGCACGTTGTAGCATGTGGGTTCCGATCCCAGGCACAAGCCCGTCTACTGCGCTGTCTCTACACTGTGCTGTCTGTTTGACCAGGAGATGAGCATCACATCGTTACAGACACACACGCTTTCTGCAGGTGCCGCCTGTTGATGCACTGTCTCCATCTCTCCCTCTCTTTCTCTCTCCCCCTCTCTCTGCCTCTCTCTCCCCCCTCTCTCTACCTCTCTCCCTCTCTCTCTGGCTCTCTCTCCCCTCTTTCCACTTTCTCTCGCTCCCCTCTCCCCCTCTCTCTCTCTCTCTCTGCCTCTCCCTCCCTCTCTCTGTCTCTATCTCCCCCTCTGTCTCTATCTCCCCCCCCCCTCTCTCTCCCTCATACACACACACATTCTCGCTCACTCACATCTAATAAATATGTACTATTCAGCTATAGTTATTCTTTTATTCTCACTGACCTAAATAACTCCTCCACACTTCCAGTTAAATTTTTCTTTTCCGAGCATCCCGCAACAATGTCGCCTTTATTGCAATTTCTTTTTTCTTAAATTTAAGCGGGAGTCGAGATTATAAAGTTGCAGAAGATAATTAAATAGCTACACGTCGTAGAGAAGAGTTCCTTCTTCCCAAATATTTGTTTATGTCCAAGGCATAAAACCCATCTGTGTGCTCTTGTCTGTGTGCCAACTAAATTTACATGAAACATTTTGTATACATTATTTTTAGGTGGGATTTATTTATAGGGTATTATGTTTTTGTACCTTACGTAGTTTTTTTGTTTGTTTTTTTTCAACCAAAATTTATGTCTAATGAAATGGTTAGAAACTATAATTTAAAAAAAAATAACTTGATTGTTGTTGGATTAGTGTTATTCACGTGTCCAGTCTACACACCGTGCCATGCGTGTCAAAACACACAAACTGTGTAGTTTAAATGTGTTGACATTACTTTATTACATCTGGGTCATGATCAAGTGATAATGGACAATATACATGATTGGTTGTCTTTCAGATCACCAAAAAAACACTGCTTCATCACCGTCATGGGCCCATAATGGTGGTACGAAGACCACGAGGCCGGTGGAGTGTAGGACAAAACCCCCAGCGGACAAAACCCCCACGGACAAAACCCCCCATCGGACAATGCCCTCAAAGGACAAAACCCCCAGCGGACAAAACCCCCACGGACAAAACCCCCACGGACAAAACCCCCAGCGGACAAAACCCCCAGCGGACAAAACCCCCAGCGGACAAAACCCCCAGCGGACAAAGCCCTCAGCGGACAAAACCCCCACAATATTGTTTTAAGCCATTTATTGCAGCTACAATTTTTTTTTATTATTATTGGCTTTTAATTAGTTTAACCTTCTGTGACCTGCTTAGCGGGTGGTTTTGTTCAACTCATATAAATAAATAAGATATAGCAGATATGGACATATTGGTCACCGGCTATCTGTGCATTTATCTCAATTGTCTAACAGTTCTTTCGGTGATGATTTATTGTCTCTCATTTGTCAGTAAATTACTTTCAAGCAACATAATACTATAATAATTTAATAGCATACATCAGTGGGGTAGCTATGTCGGATTAAGGCTATGGACCTTTCTCAAAAAGTAGTCCCCTTACTGAATTGTTTGTTTAAATGGACAAGATACACTTCCGGTACCTATTAATGTACGCGAATTTGCGAATAAAAAATTTCTGTTGCCACTATTCTTTTAATTTTAATCATGAAAATCAAATAATCAAAATTTAATATATTTTTCAGCGTGATTATTTATTATTATCTTAAAAGTTAAAACTATAACTATGTTTTTCTGATTTTTAATACTATACGATATAATTTTTATAATTACAGACCACTGATAACACTAGTGTATGCTCTCGACATTTTAATCTTAATATTTTAATGGACTGTCTGTAAAAAGTTAAACATGTGTTTAATGCAAACCACTTCAACTCAGTAAAAAAGTACAATTGTATACCAATGTATAAAAGTTGACATTTTGAATATGACTCATTGTAGTCCGACTTCCTTCAACCAAAAGGCTATGTTTTTTGTTAATTTGTCATTTTTCAAACATTTGTATCTGGCTGTACATATATAAATTCCCTTCTCGCACCAAAAAAATCACCAGATATTTTCACTTAAAAAAATATTAAATAATTAACATATTTTACTATAATATCATATATTTTTCCTTTTACCTGTAAATTATGAGGTTCGTGATTTTTTCTCTGGCTTCTATAGCAACTCGCTGATAGTTTGACTACATTTCCTAGTGTAGAGCTAAGGTCTGTAACTGTATATTGTTTATTTAAGAAAAATAACACATTGACCATCACCTCATCATAATGAGCAGTGGCGCAACCGGGGGGGGGGGCTTGAGCCCAGACCAAATTACCAAACCTTTTACTACCGATTTTTAATTACTATCTATCGCACAATATATGCTAACCAAAAATATACTGTTTTAACAATCATGGTTAAATAATATAATTTACATGAGTGTTTGTACTAGGGTTTCGGTTACGATTATGGTAATGTAAAATTAAGTAAAGTTTAAGATAGGTCTAATTCTCAACGTTTGCTGAGGACTGAGCATTTTACCTTTTAAATTATAACAAATTAAATAAACCTAACGTTAACTCACCCTATATATCCCTAAACTGTTAACCAGCCCCGTAGCGTGAAAATTCTACAGCAGGGGCCAGGCAATAGCAGGGGGGGCAGGTAATACAGGTAATACATTTTACTAAGTAGAGCAAATAAGCAGGGGGGGCCCGGCCCCCCTGCCCCCCCGCACGCTACGGGCCTGCTTGTAACCCTAATCGTCAATTATAAAAACTTTAAATAACAATTTTAGTGTAAAATTTACAAACGAAATGTAACTTTTCATGTCATGGACATACTTCTCAGAGAAGTATTTGTAACCCTTCGTAACTTCTCTCTCTGATATCGGGACATTTTGTGACTTTAAAAACTTGTCAACGTCAGAAAAATTAAATTTTGGTAATAAATTTAAACTCATTATATCTTAGATTAGACGAAAATGTAGAAAAAATAATCGAGAATTAATAGAATTTATCGAGCTAAGTATCAATCAAGTGTAAACAAAGCGACCGGAAGCCCATTATGATCTTTTCACAAAGACAGCTGACGCGCAGGAATACATGTGAGAAAGGTGTATAAATTTCACACTCCTTGTCGGTAAAGTAAGTACCGCCCGGGGGTGAACTGCCTAACCCTAACTACTGCCTGACTACGTCAATGATACACAGGTGCTTACTCTCCTAGTGAGATGAATATTTGGTTGGGTGGTGGGGGCAGGAATGGGGCGCATCTTGTCACTAAGTGTTGCGCACGTGACCAAGTTGCGTCACCTTTCACCTATGACGGAAGCGCATGCCAGTCGTCTGCCAGACACTCTCTCTCAACAGTTCTTGGCGCGCGGCACGACGACACGTCCGACAGTTGTGCAGCGATGAGCAGCTGTTTTGGGGTAGCTGATGGGAAAGGGGGTGGGGAGGGTTGTTCCGGGGGATGGAGGGTGGGGGACGGGGGTGTGGGCTGTATGAAGGGCGGTTGTTGTAGTCGGGTAATGCACGTAAATTTGTTGGTCAGAAGATAAACATGTGACTTGTTTTTGAGGAATGGGCCACTGTGACTCCAGTGTATCAATGTCCTCAGTGACTCCAGTGTGTCACGATGTGTGTGTGCGCGTGTGAATCTTTTCACTTTGGCTGTTGACATTCTGAGGAACATTTCAGTTTTCACATAGGACCATGGCAGAAAGTTCCAATAGATTCAAATCGGATTTCTGCTTTTTAAAACTGAATTCATTCATTTTCAAGTGATAACCAGTTTACACAATCTCTTAGTTGACTGGAAAAAAAAAGTTTGTAGGTTTATTTTGATTGATATTTCATTTACAGCGAACTCTTCTTTTAGAAATACATCCGTTACAGCGAACTCTTCTTTTAGAAATACATCCGTTAATGTTATTAACTAAATTAGGCGGAATTCTTTATGGGGTTAACCATCAGGTTCGTGGGAAAATAAATGAGGGGAACTTCGTTCGTTATAAGTTATTAACTTCATGGCTGTCAGCTAAATGTTCTTACCATTGAGTTCCCCTTTGGCTGTGAGCTAAATATTCTTTGTGTTCCACATGGCTGCGAGCTAAATGTTCTTAGAGTTATTCATGGCTGTGAGCTAAATGTTCTTTGAGTTTCCCATGGCTGTGAGCTAAATGTTCTTTCAGTTCCCCATGGCTGTGAGCTAAATGTTCTTTGTGTTCCCCATGGCTGTGAGCTAAATGTTCTTTGAGTTCCCCATGGCTGTGAGCTAAATGTTCTTACCATTGAGTTCGTGATACCCTACGACTAGTTCCCGTTTAATACTTGTATATATTTCAAAGGAAACGTACGAGTCATCGGCGTAACAGGTGACCCCGAAGTTGCCGCCCCTTTCTGGTGACAAAAATGCCGTTAGTGGTCGAGTTGAAGTGAATATTTATCGAAAAAAGGGAAAATATCGGAACACATGTACATCAGAGGTGTGCGGATCTTGAAATTTAGCGTCCGCGTCCGTCCGCGGATTTCTATCAATGATCCGCGTCCGCAGAATCTTACAACATTGGTCTGCGGACCAGTCCGCGCGTCCGCATAGCTGAAATTTAGCTGTTTAAATGACTTGAAATTTTTTTTATGGTAACGCTAAAGAAGATCCGCGTCAGTCCGCGAGTCCACAACTTAACCATACAATGCGTCCGCTGTCAGTCCGCGGATTCGGAAAAGTCTGCGGATCTGCGTCCGCAAGCGGACGCGTCCGCTGTCCGCTCATCTCTGATGTACATGCCCCGGGGAAAGTTGATCCGATGTATCATAATTTCTAGATTTCTCTCTTCAGAGAAACTAACACTTTCATGCCCATGGTGAATAGGTGCTAAAGTGATGATTTGCCACCCCTTGAGAGTGATAAAGTAAGTTTCCCCCTGGGCAGACCTCCCTCCTCCGCCTGGCATATTTACGTCCCTACTTACAGATGGCCAGAGAGGCTTATATTCAACCCATCATACAACATGAGAATCGGTCAGAGAGGCTTATATTCAACCCATCATACAACATGAGAATCGGGCAGAGGGGCTTATATTCAACCCATCATACAACATGACAATCGGGCAGAGAGGCTTATATTCAACCCATCATACAACATGAGAATCGGCCAGAGAGGCTTATGTTCAACCCATCATACAACATGAGACTCGGCCAGAGAGGCTTATATTCAACCCATCATACAACATGACAATCGGCCAGAGAGGCTTATATTCAACCCATCATACAACATGAGATTCGGCCAGAGAGGCTTATATTCGACCCATCATACATGACAATCTGCCAGAGAGGCTTATATTCAACCCATCATACAACATGAGAATCGGCCAGAGAGGCTTATATTCAACCCATCATACAACATGAGAATCGGCCAGAGAGGCTTATATTCGACCCATCATACAACATGAGAATCTCAAAAGCTTTTAATCGGACGTAAAGGACTGTAGCTAGAAAATTTTGGCAGACATACAGACAGATCAATAGATCGATATAGTGATCGAACGATTCATTGACCGATCTATGCACGGACAGTCAAATAGATAGACAGACATACCGATCTGTTAAGTCCCTGTAAATATGGGATATTTATCTTACATACTTTATAAACCACCTTGGGACTGTCTTCTAGTGGCCTTTCTCAGTCCCACTATAACCGATTGTGCAATGACAGATAATGACCATGGAGGCACCACGGGAGACATGGGGGTGGGGGGAACTTTGACCATGGCCTGAAAAATTCCGTTTGTTCTCACTGGAGCTGGAACACGGGACCATTAGGTAGACAGTCGCGCGATTTACCGCATGACCCCCCCCCTCTCCCCCCACCCCCAGACATACAGGTACATCGATCGGTACTTCACCATTTCTCTTTCGTCCCTATCATTGATATCTGAGCGCATGGATTGCTCACCTGGCCATCAATCAATAATTGAACGCCCATCATTTGCAGCAATGGCCTATCCCACTCATTGACCTTGGCACACACACACACACACATATCAAACACGCACACACATATCACACACATATCACACACATATCACACACGCACACAAACCCAAACATAAAGTTATCCGCGTCCTACATCTAGTGATATCGTTCGGAGTTATAGGAACATTCGTTTCTGATTGGTCACTTAATATAAAAAAAATACTTGGAGATATTTCTGATTATAAACAATGACAATATCCCGCAATCGTCTGCTCTGATTCCTTGTTATCGACATTTCCGGTTCCGGTTCAGTAATCATCTACACGAAGTCCGGGTAGATAACGGACAGGAGCTCATGATTTGTATTACACCGAGGTCACTAGTCTCTGTTAAGAACCCTTGTATTTTTTTGTTTCTTCACCTAAAGATTTCTTTCCGGGTCATCGGATGACGGTAGAAGCCAAACGATCGCCGCGCTCTCCAGCGGCGGAGTCCCGTTGTCTGCGTATCAACATTTCAGTAGGCCTCTGTCAATTTTTAATCAACTCTGCGCAAGTATAATTCATCATTTAGTATTTTCGAATCTTCTGTAAGTAATGGACCATCGCGCGCTATCGTTGGTGTTGTGTGACCTTTGATGTTCAGTGTAATGTGCTCTACAGTGATGTTCAGTGTAATGCGCTCTACAGTGATGTTCAGTGTAATGCGCTCTACAGTGATGTTCGTGAAATGCGCTCTACGGTGATGTCCCAGATGCGCATCGGCGTGTAGTGGAAAAAATTTTAACGTGTTTTTTGTTTTGGTTTGAATGTAGTTACAATTTCTCCAATTATATTTCTTATGTCAAATAGCTGTCGTTGTTTCAGGATTGGATTGGGTGTCAGCAATGATTGTGTTCAGCTGGACTCTACCGGAACCTATACCGTTTCGCCTCAGTGACATTTTATCACTACACAATACACGGGACTTGTTTAGCGTTCTCGTAATAATATGATACCAGAAACATGTTAACGGAACAAATAAATCAATACTCGTAGTTCGATTCCATGTTTTTTAAAAACTCACTCTAGGGAGTAGAAATCGAACAATGAAATAAGGAAGGTTTTAAAAACAAAACACTATTTTATGTCGATGTCAGCAGTGTACATTGTAAATATGTCGATGTAAGCAGTGTACATTGTAAATATGTCGATGTAAGCAGTGTACATTGTAAATATGTCGATGTAAGCAGTGTACATTGTAAATATGTCGATGTAAGCAGTGTACATTGTAAATATGTCGATGTAAGCAGTGTACATTGTAAATATGTCGATGTAAGCAGTGTACATTGTAAATATGTCGATGTAAGCAGTGTACATTGTAAATATGTCGATATAACTGTGTCGACTTAAGAAGTGTATACAGTAATAGTGTCGATGTAAGCAGTGCACACAGTAATAATGTCGATGTAAGCAGTGCGCTGGCTGTGTTTTCTGGACAACGTGACCTAAGCTACACTGGATCGATGTTATTCTAGAATTCAACAGACGGTTTTATGTCTGTCTGCTTAGATTTTGGATCTAATTGTGACGCGCTGTGTTTCGATTAGAAGCGCGGGAGCACTGGCTCAGAACTGGACTAAATGACCCTTAGTATGTTATTCTAGAGCCATTTCCAGTTAAACAATGGTCATTCGAGATGACCGCCTGATGCATGAACGTCCAGCACCATACACTCAGGCCCCACTGGTCAGCTCCATCTGTTCATTGATCTGCCTCGTGGCGGCTGACCACCGTCCAGCCGGGAACATGACCAGCGGTACCAGCAGCCTAGAAGCCATAGAACTGGACGATCTAGAGCCTCCCAAATGTAGGCGGGGATCAGTCAGGGCTGCGGCTAACGACGACGTCCTAGAAGCGCCGGCGGTGCAGCCTGAGTTAGAGTCACCACGAGGGCTCGATCCGAATAAACAACGCATCGTCCCGGACGTTGCATCACCTCAAACGCCAAAGAACAACGCTCCCTGGCGCAGTAACCCTGACGGAAGAGATGCGAAAGATCCTCAAAGAAGCCAAGTGAAACAGAATTTGCAATTGCTGACTTTAGATTGTCGTGCAGCTCAGAACAAAACGATCCGAAATCGCAACACACCCAGCAATCAAAGTATATCAGCGTCTTCTCATGATTTGATACGACACGGCGTAAAAAATCGCAGCCATGGGAACACCGAAGGTCACTTTTCATGCCTGGATCTGCGAGAACAATGGGCTAAGAGGAACCCTGATCACGCCGTGGAGCGTCGTATATCGCGGTCAGTTGGGGGCTCTCGGTCCCCTTTTCACTCCTCCACAGGGCTAGGCCCCCGTGATGGTCACTCCAGTTTGCTGGACCCCCGTGATGGTCACTTCAGTTTACTGGACATTAGGAAAAATGAAATGGACAATGTCGAGATAACAGTCACAGATGCGGCGAATGAAACTACTAGACTTCTTCAGGGGCGTAGACCCTCGAGGCATGGGGAGCTGGTCAGCGCCATCGCCAAAGGTTTTGGGCGTGGTCAGGTATTGAAACATCCCCCCGCAAGGGCCGAAACTTCCAGGCGCCGCGGCGATCTCGCGTCGAAAGATGACGCCGATAACGAAAGAACCGCGGAAACGCCTGCCGCTCCCTGCGATCACTCCAGCGAATGCGCGATTTTACATTTGGATTATAACCAGACGTACAGAGACTCAGTGGAGCTTTCGGACGCGCCATCTCAAAACAGCCAGCTGTCCGACTCGGACTCACCTCTCATCGACGCCCACAATGCGGCCCGCGGGCAGCAGCGACACGCCCACCCCATCCCGAGACGAAGGCCGTTCATGCGAAGGTCATCCATCATCGCCGCCAAAAAAGGTCACGTGGCCGTGCAGACCAAACCGGGCAAGACCAACCAAATGTGCAGCCAAAAATTGGCCGGCGAAAAGTCGCAGGCGAAAAAGGCCCCGACTGGTTACGGGAGCTCACGATCATGGATCCGGCATCTACCGACATCAACGAACAAACCGAGCGCTTTCAAATCAAACTCGAGCAAATCTGTGATAGGTGGACGGAGAGGGGATCATCTGCATGCGCACGCGCACCCGACGACTCGGCCTCGCGTGCATAACGGAAGCGCGTCTGACTCCATCTCCGTGATCACGACATCCCCATACGAACATTCCAATGACGGACATACGGATATACGTTTCCCTGGCAGCGGTTCTCACTATTGTGGCTATTGTCGCTCTGCAAGTCCCCACCTGCCGGGGCTGGATTGTGAGGTGGGTATGGAATCTGTTTTAACTTATGTTTATCAGCGCGTTATCCATGGCAGTAGCGATATATTGTGGCGCCCTGTGCCAGTTAAATTTGATTGGCTCCCCCGCGATATATTGTGGCGCCCTGTGCCAGTTAAATTTGATTGACTCCCCCGCGATATATTGTGGCGCCCGCCAGTTAAATTTGATTGGCTCCCCCACGATATATTGTGGCGCCCTGTGCCAGTTAAATTTGATTGAAACCCCCCCCCCTTTCCAATAAGAAAAGCGCGATAAACATGTAACTGCGCTCTTTCGTCGACCTTTCCTAGTTCGGCTCCCTTTCCTAGTTCGGCGCCCTTTGCGGCCGCACAAACTGCGGCACCCCTCCTGCGCCACTGGCGTAATCATCGAAACAGCCTTCTTGTACCATTTGTCATTTGTGCAGTGGGTGGGTGGGAGTGAATGGGGGACGGGTCCGTGGTGGTCGCCTCGTCTTCCTGTCATTAACAACGTGTTTGGGTGTGTGTGTGGGGGAGGGGGCATGATGAAACAGGAAGTATGTATTCATGTTGACAGGTTATTTATTCTGGGGGGGGGGGGAGTGTGAGTATAAACAAACTCAAAATTGAATTATGTTTCTGAGTTGATACAGCGGCGGCTGTAAACTCAAACATGGAATCCTTATATTGTGTCTGTGACTGTTGCACGTGGCTTCCTCACGCTAAGAACGTATTTTTAGTTGTTTTTTAAAAAACAAAGATAAAAACTAGGTTATTTAATTAAACGAAGAAATTAAAATGTTTTTTTTTTTGTTTTAAATATATTTTTACATAAAATAAATAAATAAAAAAAAAACGAATTGGTGGATGCTTAAATAATGATGATCCTTTGTAGGTTCTCCCTGCGATTGACGCAAACGTTCAATTTGTGATCCTGTGATTGAGCTGTCAACCATCATTCTCAATTTAACTGGCGTTTGTTTTACGTGGGAGGGGAACTTACTCCATTCCAATTTTGTATTCAATAAAGACGAGATGAGAGTTGCCGGCCCTTTCGATATTCTTGGACATCACTCATTCACTGCCTCGCCTTTCCACATTTTAGTGGAATGGGTGTGGACACATTGGGGAAAGGGTGTCGACACATTGGGGAAAGGGAGTCGACACATTGGGGAAAAGGTGTCGACACATTGGGGAAAGGGTGTGGACACATTGGGGAAAGGGTGTCGACACATTGGAGAGAGGGTGTGGACACATTGGGGAAAGGGTGTGGACACATTGGGGAAAGGGTGTCGACACATTGGGGAAAGGGTGTGGACACATTGGGGAAAGGGTGTGGACACATTGGGGAAAGGGTGTCGACACATTGGGGAAAGGGTGTTGACACATTGGGGAAAGGGTGTGGACACATTGGGGAAAGGGTGTCGACACATTGAGGAAAGGGTGCCGACACATTGGGGAAAGGGTGTCGACACATTGAGGAAAGGGTGTCGACACATTGGGGAAAGGGTGTGGACACATTGGGGAAAGGGTGTTGACACATTGGGGAAAGGGTGTCCACACATTGGGGAAAGGGTGTCCACACATTGGGGAAAGGGTGTCCACACATTGGGGAAAGGGTGTCCACACATTGGGGAAAGGGTGTCCACACATTGGGGAAAGGGTGTCCACACATTGGGGAAAGGGGGAAAAGGCGGGTGGGGGGGGGAATAACAAAATAATAATTTAAATTTAAAAGCTTACTAATGCAATAATTGAATAAACCATTTTTAACCTAAAGTAAACAAATGCACGAAATGTTCAGTATTGGAGTAAACATGGCGTTAAATGAGATTGCACTTTAAAACTCAAAAATTCTTTTGTTTAATAAATTTGGCCGCTGAGGTTCAAATTCTTTTTTTCATAAATCAATAATATTTTTATTTTCTGCCTGTGACTTGCTGACCGTGTGACATTTTTTCCCCGACCGTCTCGTTGAGTCACGTACGTTGACTGTCACGAACTTGGCCAGAGTTGCACATTTCCTTTCATCATTATTATTATTATTATTGGGAGTTATCTATCATCCAGCGGTGGTTTAATTCGATGCTGACTGTTGAAGCGGTTACAGCACAAAGGCACCTCCCATTGAAAAAAATGTGAAAATTACATAAAAGTCACGTCATAGACATGGGAGGGGGGGAAGCGTTAACAGGAAGTTACGTAAGGAATGAAAAAAAAATCCACCATTCATGGGCAAACTACCCGCGGGCCAATTGCAGCCCGCCAGACTGTTTAATATGGCCCGCCAGACTATTTAATATGGCCCTCCAGACTGTTTAATATGGCCCGCCAGACTATTTAATATGGCCCGCCAGACTGTTTAATATGGCCCGCCAGACTATTTAATATGGCCCGCCAGACTGTTTAATATGGCCCGCCAGACTGTTTAATATGGCCCGCCAGACTGTTTAATATGGCCCGCCACTCTTTTCATACCAGAGGCACGGAACTTATGTTATGACGTTTCCATTGAATTATGTCCGTTCATGTCCGGCCAGCCGGTCAAATTTACAAATCCAAATGTGGCTCGTGATTCGAAAAGATTGCCCACCCCTTTGCCGGGAATGAGAGTCGGTAACAGGACAGTCCTTCATTATGGGCTGCTTTAGTACCACTACCATAGTCAGGGGTGGGTGGGGGGTCATAGACAGAGCCATTGTCAGGTTTTCTGGGCATCCATCTAGCTGTTACTCTCCACATTAAGTTATGAAAGTCGCCGTGATAGTGTGAAAGTGTTCGCGTGAATGTGTTCGCGTGAATGTGTTCGCGTGAATGTGTTGTGGGTCAAAATTACGGGATGTAGGCTGTAACTGTAACCTACTTTGTGTGTCATTGAATCTGACACAAATCTTTACTGGCTCGGGGTGCGTTGGGGGGTGGGGGCCCATCTCTTTCTGTCAGATATGATCCGTTATATAGAGATGGGCCAGTGCAGTGGCGTGGCGAGCTTAACTCGCGCCCGGGGCATAACACCTTTTTAACGCCCCCCCCCTCCACCACCACTATTCGAAAACAAAACAATATTATATGTAAAATATACCATTGGGCGCTCCTTTGTGAGTAGCGTGATGCACCCCTTGCCCCCCCCTCCCCACACACCCTCGCTACGCCACTGGGCCAGTGTCTGGCTGGACGTTAAGCCATCTTGTCCCGATGGCAATATGCAATCACCCCGACCTTCACCTTCTGCTCTTAAAGCTCGTACTTGGAATGCCTGACGTCAGCGTGTAGTCTGTTGTAAAGTTATCAACTCCCCACCCCATCCCCTCTCTCTCGACTGTGAACGTTTTTATTTTTGAACATGATCGAAGTCTGAAACGTATTTTATTTTTTAGATCTATGTCCACCCCCTCCCTCCCCTTCCCTTCACTCGTCTCCATACTACATTGTCTGTTTTTAGACTTCGAGTGAGTGTTGACTTCTTATGTTGAACTTTCAGACCCAATGAATGATCTCTGTTAAAATCAAGAGACATACATCGTTTATTGACCGCCAGCCCGCCCGCCCCCCCCCCACCCCTGTGTACCTTTGCCTAGCCCCTCCCCCTCCCCCAAAGCATAAGTCAAATGTTTACATGTGTAGCTAACATTGCAGTTTCTGTTTGTGTCATTCACTCAACACAAAATATGCTGATGGGCGAATCTTTTTATGAACAAAAGTAAATGGATAAAATGAATTTTATGTTATTTTTTTTCTGTACACTTAATATGTTTGTTGTTATTGTAATTACTATGCACAGTGCAAAGACACATTTCATTCAAATAATTATATTGTCACTCGGCTTGAGACAGAAAGCAAGAGTTTCAATAAACACAGAAATATCGATGAAAACCCAACAGTTAGTTTCAATATTACAGCGAAATCTTTTCAGACTTGGCGAAATAATGGATCCACATTGTTAAAACTTCATTAAAGAATAAAGACGGTAGCTTGTAAGTTGAGTTTCTGTACGCTTACTGTAAGGATGAATTTGTGTGGCCCATATGTTTGTTATGAATTGTCAACACTGTACGGCCCATATGTTTGTTATGAATTGTCAGCACTGTACGGCCCATATGTTTGTTACGAATTGTCAACACTGTACGGCCCATATGTTTGTTATGAATTGTCAACACTGTACGGCCCATATGTTTGTTATGAATTGTCAACGCTGTATATGGCGCATACGTTTGTTTTGTTTGATTTTTCAGTGTGTCTTTACTCTGATTGAAACATAGTCTAAACCAGAGGTGGAACAACGTTTTTGAACCGCGAGCCACAATAGATGCTTAAACTTGACAGAACGGCCTGTCCAACAGCAGATGTGTTGAATGTTGATAGGAAATAAGAGACGTAAAATTTGAACGATATAGTTTTAAAGGTGGTGGAGGGTCGAGCGGTGTATAGAACCTTTGACTGTGGACCTGAGTGTCTCAGGTTCGAGCCTCGTTACGAGCCAAGAGAATTTTGACACGTTCTAGAATTGTTTGGTTTAAAGTTACCCACGTAAAGGCGGCTGAATTTCGTTCCAGCCATACAAGTACCACAACACTACATAAACAGATGAATTCTATTCCAGCCATACAAGTGCCACAACACTACATAAACAGATGAATTCTGTTCCAGCCATACAAGTGCCACAACACTACATAAACAGATGTATTGTGTTCCAGCCATACAAGTGCCACAACACTACATAAACAGATGAATTCTGTTCCAGCCATACAAGTGCCACAACACTACATAAACAGATGAATTCTGTTCCAGCCATACAAGTGCCACAACACTACATAAACAGGTGAATTCTGTTCCAGCCATACAAGTGCCACACTACATAAACAGATGAATTCTGTTCCAGCCATACAAGTGCCACAACACTACATAAACAGATGAATTCTGTTCCAGCCATACAAGTGCCACAACACTACATAAACAGATGAATTCTGTTCCAGCCATACAAGTGCCACAACACTACATAAACAGATGAATTCTGTTCCAGCCATACAAGTGCCACAACACTACATAAACAGATGAATTCTGATCTTCGTCGGCTCCGAGGGAACTCTGTACCATAGCGCGCAGAGAGGGGGTGGTCGCAGGCCTGATCGTACAGTCTGACTGGCCTTACTTATCCGGCGGGCCTGATCGTACAGTCTGACTGGCCTTACTTATCCGGCGGGCCTGATCGTACAGTCTGACTGGCCTTACTTATCCGGCGGGCCTGATCGTACAGTCTGACTGGCCTTACTTATCCGGCGGGCCTGATCGTACAGTCTGACTGGCCTTACTTATCCGGCGGGCCTGATCGTACAGTCTGACTGGCCTTACTTATCCGGCGGGCCTGATCGTACAGTCTGACTGGCCTTACTTATCCGGCGGGCCTGATCGTACAGTCTAACTGGCCTTACTTATCCGGCAGGACTGGTCTTACTTATCCGGCGGGCAGTACTTTGCACATGTCTGGTCTAGACTCAAAATGAAAGACAATTTGACGTTACAGTAGTACATTTGGTTGGTGTCATGGTATATTTGTGGTACTACGCACACAGGTGTGTGTGTATGTTTGGAGCTTGGCCAACCAGGTCAACATGAGGTCACGGGGTCAAGATTCTAGATATTTAGTGAAAATAAATATGATGTTTATTGTAAATTGTATTGTGTAAATGAGTGAGAGACAGAGCAATGTGGAATGATCGAGTTGGATGCAAGTAAATTATATAAAGACGATGTTTAGTTGAGAAAGTCAGTAAATCGAGTCAGTCAAGTCAGTTGAGTCCAGAAGTTTTAGTTAATCAGTTGAGTTTATTGTGAACAAGTATTATTCATTGAGTTGAGGAGAAGATTATAGTGTGAATTATATTGGATTTATTCTGTTTATATTTTATTGTGTCGTCAATAAATTATATGAACCATGGACATGAATTGAGTTTCTCATTTTAAACCAGTTCATCCAATAACATCTTTTACAGTTGGTTAGCCAAGGTATGAACTAGATACTAGATGTAAACAGTCACGTAATGGTCTAGTGGATGTAAACAGTCACGTAATGGTCTAGTGGATGTATATCTACGATGTAAACATCACGCGATAAAGGGCCGTCGAATGAGAGTATGGGAGGGGCGGGGACTTCTGCCACGGGAAGACCTGAATTTTATTTTCGATGTGTTGAGATCAGAATTGAACGACAGAACGTCTTGTGGACCGCTGTCCACACTTTGAGAAGCTTTGGAACTAAATTCTGGAGATAGGTTTCTTTGGAGATGACTCGTCCGGGATGCGGTAAAGGTTCATACTTTCATTGTCTGGCGCCCCTCCCCCCCGGGGGACAAAGAACGTCCTTGGCGTATCAGTCCCCCCAGCCTCCCACCACCTCAGCACCTCATGATTTCACTACTGACATTTATTACCAAAACAATTTCATTTGTAGACGTATGAAACAGACAAACAGGCAAAAAAACAAACTCCCTTCACTCTCTCTCCCTGGCAACTTATCTACGTCCTCGTTCTCTGCGGCACATTGCATTTATTTATTGATCTGACATCAAAGGATTTCCTCATCACACACACACACACACACACATACTCTGTTTCTTCTGTGGTTTGGAATCGAGGTGCCCCTTTGACGGCTCACAAGTCCGAGCACCGCGGAGTTACCTTACAAACAAATACAACCCGTAATTTGATTCTTCTTTCTTACTTTCTTATTCTTGTAATATTATTATTTACTCAAAGTGTTGACTAGTTGTTCTATTTATAGACATTCATTCTGCTGCCGTAAACATTTTATAGGATAAGTGGGTAAGGGAGGGGGGGGGTAAGGACCTTCGACCAAGTAACGGTGGAGCTTGTAGGCCTGATGGGCGTGGTCACGGGGAACGGTACAAATCCCAGCAACGGTCCTACCCTGTTCATTTCGTGGTGCCTCCGAAGCCCTTGCAGTCAGGCCCACCGACAGAAATTTCGGGCCCCTGGGCAGGGCTGTCACGGGCCCCCCGTGCTGATAATAATATTTTCAAAAGTTGATTGGCCAGCTCAGTCCGGGCCCCTAAAACTCGCCGGGCCCCCTGGGCATTTGCCCCCCCCCTTCTCGGCGGCACTGCTTGCATTACGGAATTTTAATGCACATTAGTGCAACCCGACGGCGCCCCTGACATGTGTTATAGGTCTGCCATTCTGCTTGTAGGGGCCCGGCCCATTCAGAGGCGACTCCCCACCTTTAGAAACGACACTGCCTCGTTACAGATGTTCACCCAGTTTATCTCCACGGCCTCATTCGCGTTTTTGTCTCACGACATTTTTTTTTTGGGTCCAGAGACAGACACACAGATAAACAGTACTAACTAGGTCAGTCTAGTTTGGAACTTATATACACACATACACACAACCAAATGCATTCACACACCCACATGCATACATACACACACACATACATACACACACACATGCATACACATACACACACCCACATGTGTACACATACTCACACCCACATGTGTACACATACACCCACATGAACCCACGCAAGTTTTTTCCCCTCTCTAATCAATGACTGCCAGTGAACTCGAAAAGTATTGAAATACTACAAGTATTGAGTATATTATACTACAAGTATTGAGTATATTATACTACAAGTATTGAGTATATTATACTACAAGTATTGAGTATATTATACTACAAGTATTGAGTATATTATACTACAAGTATTGAGTATATTATACTACAAGTATTGAGTATATTATACTACAAGTATTGAGTATATTATAC
Organism: Bulinus truncatus; assembly: GCA_021962125.1. Lineage (NCBI taxonomy): Eukaryota > Metazoa > Mollusca > Gastropoda > Planorbidae > Bulinus > Bulinus truncatus. Next base: position 4,388,792 of record JAGDYQ010000037.1, on the reverse strand, counting down.
TACAAGTATTGAGTATATTATACTACAAGTATTGAGTATATTATACTACAAGTATTGAGTATATTATACTACAAGTATTGAGTATATTATACTACAAGTATTGAGTATATTATACTACAAGTATTGAGTATATTATACTACAAGTATTGAGTATATTATACTACAGGTATTTATACTACAAGTATTGAGTATATTATACTACGCTCTCCTTATTGTGTGCGTCAGGTATACATACAAATTCTCATCTTGTACCGAGGCCCGTTTCAAGAAGAAAGTTTCTTGATCCAGGACCGCAAGAAACGGGTGCAACACGAGCCCATGTCGGGGGCCCCGTCCCTCAAAACCGTTGTTATATTGACACATATTGTTTGCTCATGTGTCCTGTTAGTGTGTAGACCATTGTAATATTGCCACATATTGTATGTCAGAGAGTCGGGCCACTGTAATATTTTCATATATTGCCAAGTGTCAATGTGTCACGCCAGTGTGTCAGACAAGTTGTCAGTGTGCCAAACCATCATGCTATAAGCGCCAGGCCATTACGTCGTGTGGCGGGCCATTCTTTCCCCCTCTCGGTCAGAAACTGACCACGTGAATTGACCGCGTCACTGTTCTATACCAGCTGGACACACACACACACACACACACACACACACATCCTTAAATGTATTATCAAAATGAGGGGAAATAACTCCCCAACCTCCCGATTCACATGCATCACTGTCAGGGGAGTGAACTCTTAAACCAACCAATGCAATGTATCAATCTAGTTTGGTGGGGGGAGGGGGGGAACGAAAAGTCGTCCGTGATGCAGCATCAACTGTGATGGTTGGAGAGGGAGGGTGGAGGGGCGAGTATTGAAGTGAGTACATAATGATGTGGGGATGGGTCGAGCTGTTGACTTCTGAGTGTGAATACGTATCATCATGACTCTGCCCCCCCCCCCTTCCCGGGTCGTTTATTCATGTCCGGTTTCATCTGACCCGCAAGTCGCCTAAAATAGACCCAAGGAAAATAAAACAAAATGCTACCAGAGTAAAATCCTGACGATCTAGTTTTTTGTTGTGTTCCGTCCCATGATAAATAAATGCTCCCGTCACGACATTGTGAACGTTCTCCTTATCCAAGAAGTCGAAGAGAGAAAAAAGTAAAATGAATCGATTTTTGTTAGGTTTTTTTCCTCCCACTTTCTTGTATGTAATCTAAATTCTAAGGTGACCAAAACTATCTGGGGGGTGTGGGAGGGGGAATGGTTTACCTGTGACACATGCTTTGGGGGGGGGGGGAGGGCGGCATCTTGTAGTGTTTTCTCCCTTCCCCATAAAAAGTGCAGGTGAAATGGGAAGGTAAATGATCGAAATATATTGTGGTTTTCTTTTGAGATTAAATGCCATTCCCCCGGGACATTCCCCCGGGACATTCCCCCAGGACATTCCCCGATCTTTCGGGAAGCCTTCGGTGACGGATAATTTCAAAATTGCGACGTGTCTTGGCTAAAGTCTGGTCACCTTGTGTAATCTTACATTTTACCTATAAGTCTATATCTCCATCCATCCATCCTTCCATCCATCAATTCACACATCCGTCCATATATCTTACTATCCAATCTAACTTATTTATCTAATCTTTCTAATCTATCTATCTGTCTTCTCTGTTTCTGTATATCTATGTATCTATTAATTTTTTTTATCTAGCGATCTCTCTATCACCCAATAGATCAATAAATCTATACATATATCAATTTGATGATTGTCTCTGCCTTTCTTTTCCTATCCCTGTCTATGTCTGAATATGCTTGTCTATGTCCATGTCTGTGTCTATGTCAGTGTCTATGTCTCTGTCTGTCTCTGTCTATGTCAGTGTCTATGTCTGTGTCAATGTCTGTCTATGCCTGTGTCTATGCCTGTGTCAATGTGTCTCTGTCTGTGTCAATGTCTGTCTATGCCTGTGTCTTTGCCTGTGTCTATGCCTGTGTCAATGTCTGTCTATGCCTGTGTCTATGCCTGTGTCAATGTCTGTCTATGCCTGTGTCTATATCTGTCTGTGTCTTTCTATTGGCGTAATTAGCGCAAATGGCAACATAAAGTGCTGTACGACAGGCCACCCTCACCATCCAGTACTCCACTGTGTCCATTTCACTCGTCCTTCTGTCTTTCCTTTTGTCTGTCTTATTGTCCACCAACCAGTCTTACTTCCTGTCTGTTATATATCTTATATTCTGTCTATTGTATCCATCTGATTAGTATCGTTTCTTTCATCCACCAATCCACCCATCCACCAATGCTCACATCATCCACCTTTCTCTTCACCCTTCCACCCCATTCATACATTACAATTCATCCATTCATCGATTCACCAATCAATCAATCAAACGATCGATCTGTTTCTCTTAAAGTTTTTCTGTTGTTGTTTTACTCTAGTTATTTACAATCTGTCTTAAACTTGAGTCCAACTATCACATTCATATGCCAGCTTTGAATTCTTTCCTTATTAAAGTTTCAGCTGTCCCGGGCTTGGCTTATGAATTCTTTCCTTATTAAAGTTTCAGCTGTCCCGGGCTTGGCTTATGAATTCTTTCCTTATTAAAGTTTCAGCTGTCCCGGGATTGACTTACACTCACTGGAAAACTCCAAACTGGCGGTGAAAATCAACGGTGCGTGTCCCCCGTTGTTCCAGGGTCTGATCTGTTTTAAGTCTTACAGTTTGCACCAAAAAGTTTGTTGACCTCTTGAAAGTAGGTCAACATTGCCACGGGCCGTCGCGTGTTACAAATGTTGTTAGGTCTCTTGAAAGTAGGTCAACATTGCCGTCGTGTGTTACAAATGTTGTTAGGTCTCTTGAAAGTAGGTCAACATTGCCGTCGTGTGTTACAAATGTTGTTAGGTCTCTTGAAAGTGGGTCAACATTGCCGTCGTGTGTTACAAATGTTGTTAGGTCTCTTGAAAGTAGGTCAACATTGCCGTCGTGTGTTACAAATGTTGTTAGGTCTCTTGAAAGTAGGTCAACATTGCCGTCGTGTGTTACAAATGTTGTTAGGTCTCTTGAAAGTAGGTCAACATTGCCGTCGTGTGTTACAAATGTTGTTAGGTCTCTTGAAAGTAGGTCAACATTGCCGTCGTGTGTTACAAATGTTGTTAGGTCTCTTGAAAGTAGGTCAACATTGCCGTCGTGTGTTACAAATGTTGTTAGGTCTCTTAAAAGTAGGTACAGGGACGTCACTGTCCTTTGGCCCACTTTGACCTCATATGGGGCCCCCTTGCTATATATCAACTATCTATCTGTCTGTATATCAATCAACTAGTATCTATCAGTCTGTCTGTCTGATCGTCCGTCTGTCTATCTTTCAATATTTATCAACCAACTTTAATCTCTCTATCTATCACTTAATAACAAGTTTTCTTTCCTTCAGAAGAATAAGTTTTCATTGTCGGCACTTTCCACCCACAATGTTTTAATAGTAAGTAAATTTAAGGCTGTCATCTTTATTTAACAGCTTAAAGACTCTTTAAAGTTTTGGTGTTACACCAAGGACTCTGGCATCCGCCCAATGTTGGCGTGCTCTTAATTAGTACATGACCTAGATTTTATACCAGTGGTTCTTAAAATTGAGCCACTCGTGAAGAAAGACAAAAAAAATGATTAAGAAATTAAATTTGTTTTTACTTTTTTTGTTGATATTCCAGATAAAGTTGTTATTAGAAATATTTGGCCAATCAAATTCAAAGACGTTTGAAACCCACACACTTGGGGAACCACCGATTCAGACCAACCTGTCCAATTATAGAACCACCGATTCAGACCAACCTGTCCAAAACAAACCCAGTACGCAACACTTTAACAACACCAGTACACAGTACTTTAACAACACCAGTACGCAGCACTTTAACAACACCAGTACACAGCACTTAAACAACACCAGTACGCAACACTTTAACAACACCAGTACACAGTACTTAACACCAGTACGCAAAACTTTAACAACACCAGTACACAACACTTTAAAAACACCAGTACGCAACACTTTAATAACACCAGTACGCAGCACTTTAACAACACCAGTACACAGTACTTTAACAACACCAGTACACAGTACTTTAAAAACACCAGTACGCAGCACTTTAACAACACCAGTACGCAACACTTTAACAACACCAGTACGCAGCACTTTAACAACACCAGTACACAGCACTTTAACAACACCAGTACACAGTACTTTAACAACACCAGTACGCAGCACTTTAACAAAACAATGCCCATGGTTTAGACCAGTGCCTCGGGTCAAATTTGATTCTTAAATTGTACAGATAGGCCGGAACTAGTGCAGACGAAAAACATGAATTAAATATGTCAGTGTCATTGGTGTGAACTAGCTAAAGGGTGAGTGCAGCTCCGGCCGAACCAAACAGCCAAACAGCCCGTTATTGGGCCGCCAGCCGTGCGTTGCCCATGTCTGACCTAGACACATCATAATACAGGGCAGGGCTGCTGAGAGAGAGAGAGAGAGAGAGAGAGAGAGAGAGAGAGAGAGAGAGAGAGAGAGAAAGAGAAATGTGAAAGAAAAAATAAGGTATAGATATCTTTGACATTCCCACCCAACTTGCTCCCCCCCCCCCGATCACTTACACACACACACACACCTATTGGTAAAATTTTACACACACACACATACACCACACACACACACACCTATTGGTAATAACTTTACAGTAGATTACTGGGTCCACTGGTACCGTTTAGGACAGAGGTCCTTGACATGTGTTTCGGGTTGCACCACCAACACCATCACCCCCACCACCACCACCACACCACCACCATCACCACCACCACCACCACCATCACCACCACCACCACCACCACCACTACACCACCACCATCACCATCACCACCACCACCATCACCACCACCACCACCAAACCACCACCATCACCACCACCACCACCACCATCACCACCACCACCACCATCACCACCACCATCACCATTATCGCCACCACACCACCACCACCACCACCACCACCATCACCACCACCACCACCATCACCACCATCACTACCACCACCACCACCATCACAACCATCATCACCACCACCACCACCACACCATCACCATCACCATCACCACCACCATCACCATCACCACCATCACTACCACCACCACCACCACCATCACCACCATCATCACCACCACCACCACCACACCATCACCATCACCACCACACCACCACCATCACCATCACCACCATCACCACCACCGTCATCACCACTACCACCACCACCACCACCACCATCATCACCACCACCACCACCACCACCACCACCACACCATCACCATCACCACCACCACCACCACCACCACCACCATCACCACCACCACCACACCATCACCACCATCACAACCATCACCACCACCACCACCATCACCACCACCATCACCACCACCCCTTTGTAGCATCCATGTTGGTGTGCATGGAACTGTATGCATGTGTGTATGTGTTCTCGTGGTGCAGTGTAAGTGTATTGCCCGACCTACCCCCACCTAGTTACGCCAATGGGTACAGTTCACTTTGTTAATGAACAAGGCTCATAGAAAAAAAAACAAAACTTTTCATGGTTTGTTTCGTTTCAGTCTGTGTGATTGCTCTCCCTTTATTTAAGTGCGAATTGTTGTTTTTAGATCTCCCGTCCCACTGCCCCCCCCCCTCCCACACCCGAGGTAAAATTAATGTTTGTATAGCGGACACGTTAACAATAATTGTTTGTATAGCGGACACCGACGATAAGGGGCAGATAACCATCATTATGAGGTTGAATCAGGTGCTGTGTTTTTTCCCCTAGATTTGAGAGTGAAAAAGGGGGGGGGGGAGAGAGAGAGAGAGCGAGAGCTTATCGCGGAAATAAAATTAAACATTTGCCGAAATATGCATTCAGTTGTTTAATTGGGTCAGTGGTTTGAGTTTTCTCAAGGCTGGGCACAGTTCTTTCCACTCATATAATATAGATGTAAAATAATAGTGATAAAGTCATACTTTTTTTTTTGACACACTGGCTAACTGGCAATAGGAAAAGGGGAATTTTCTTTCTATTCAAGGATTGGGCAGTGCCGAACCTAGGGATATGGGGGCCCGATGGCTTGGCATCGTTGGGGGGGGGGCCTCTGCATTTTGACATTCGACACCAAAAGATGATGTACCTAATATTAAATGAAAAAAAATATTTTGGGGCCCCCCACAAGCTGGGGCCTGGGGGACTTTCGATTTTGGACCCCCCCTCCCCCACGCTAGGTACGCCTCTGAGATTGGTTAGAGGTGGGAGAGGGGGGGGGTCAAAGAAAAGGCAACCACAGTCGCCGTAAGAGGGGGGCGAGCAATCCAGAATGTTTGTCCGGAGCCCAGCGCTTTTGACTTTTTTTTCCCACCGAAATTGGGCCACTAGTTGGGTGAAGGAAGACAGAGGAACACTAGTTGTCGAAGTTTGGCAGGGGTAGATTTACTGTACGGAGCCCCCGAGGTAATTGTCTTGTGTCCTGGCATCATATTACGTGTGAATACAGGAAAAACAATTTATACCTTCACAGGACCAAGGGCTAGGGAAGGGTCAATTAGCAGTTGGGGTGGGGCGGAGGATGGTCAATTAGCAGTTGGGGGTGGAGTGGAGGATGGGAAGCAAAGAATCGCCTTCTTTGCCTTTAATAATCACGCTAATTAGGATAAAGCCTTAGGCCCATAGTAATCAGCCCTTCAGTAATCAGACTGAACTATTCTCCGTCATTTTTTCACTGAGTTCTTTATGCAAGAAATGAAATAGCTTTTGGGCCATCTTCTGGAGACACGTATTGGCATATTATGTAAAATGTAGAAACACATAATACATTTCAATTTTTTTGTTCCCTGAAACTTAAGGTATTTTTCTGTTAAAAGCCTTAGGCCCACAGTGACCTCTATTCGACGCCGCCCACAACTAATTCGCTTGTTTCACAATTTTGAAGTCCTCTTGAAAAAAAGTGTTCCATTATTTTTTTTTTTGGTGACATTTCTGGTTGGAACCTGGCAAAGTTTATCCACCGTGTGGTCCAAATTATCTGGCAAAAAACTATATATGCCAAAACAAAGTTCGGAATGCTGGGAAGGGGGAGAGAAGGAGACAGAAGTGTGAGAAACGTCGTTTGGTGTGTGATCTGATCTTCTAAATAAACATTTTGTTTACTCATGTTGATACGACATAGAAAGTAGTCCGGGCGATTTGGGTCACTTCCGGATGAAATCGTTGTTTTTTTTTCCCTCGTTTAAATTATCTTACCGTTTTTCATTTACATTTGGATGCAGGGCTGTCTTACCGCTTTGGGATAGCCTGTGATATATATGAACTAGGGCCTAAGGACTTTTCAAGGGCCTACGAAAGCCAGAACATAAAGTGAAAACAAGTTTAGAGTGCCAATAAAATGTAATAATGTTTGTTTTAAAGTAACTATATATAACCGTGTGAGATGAGCACGTCAAGCTGCAGTGCTGTAGGTCTGTAAATTACATTATGTCAACTTTTCGGTTCATTGTCTTAGCAAAGTCACATACGGTGTCCTCAAAGTTTATTCAGATTTCAAATCGCAAAGAAGTGCGGGTGCATTTTTGAAAAATATTAAAAATGAAGTCGGGGAGGGCCTACGACTTTGAAAGTGCCTAGGGCCTACGAAGACATTAAAACGGCCCTGTATATATATATATATATATATATATATATATATATATATATATATAACGTTATAACATTTGTTTAAGAAACATATTTATATTATTTCACCTATGAGTATACATTCTTATTAGTTGTAAATAAAAACTTGTTATATGTGTTAGGAGTGGGTGCCACTCTGCTACAAGATTTTCCCGGGCCAAGCCGGGTTTCACAACTAGTATATATGTCCTAGTATATACAACTATCCTTGTTAGACAAATTAACGATTGGATGAGGGTCACGGGGGCAGGGTCATAGGGTATAAATCACCCTTGACCTATCATCTAGGTCAGTGCTTCTCAAAGTGGTGGGCCGCGGCCCCCTAAGGGGCCGTGGACTTCCGGAGGGGGGGCCGTGGAATTTCGAAAAATTATAAATTTAAGCAATCTAAACCAAAAAAAAAAAATAGGGGGGGGGGCGCGACATATTGATTGGCGTTCCAAGGGGGCCGTGACTTCAAAAAGTTTGAGAAGCACTGATCTAGGTAACCGGCGGTCCATACACAAGATTTTCACTTTTTCAGTTTGGACTTAACGAAAAATGTCACATATGTTGTTGTTTTTTTTTTAGCTATTTATCTCTTGAGAAACTTGTTCCAGATTTCACGTCTGCTCCCCTCACAACTTCCGGTCCTTTGAACTAAATTCCTAAACAGCACTCCCTTCCTCCCCATGTCCGTTTAACACCAACTGATAGCATTTTATACTGGTATCTTGTTGATTTGATTTTGTGATTATTTTTTTTTAAATGTGTGACCTGATTTCTAAATGAAATTGAAAAATAAAAACAAAACTTTTTCAGCTAGTTGACATTGTTACTGAAGGCTTTCTTATTTTTTATTTTCTCTTTATTGTTTTAATCAAAATACACGCATACATATTGACTCAATATTGAACGTATGATTTTTTTGTCCGTTGTTCATTACGTTTGGGATATTTCCATTCTGCATATAATTAGCAATTAAAGACATCCTCGATCAAGTTCTGTGTTCAAATGTTCCTTTGTACAAACAACAACAACGACGTCATCTCTAGAAATCTTTTTTTTTTTTATTCATTTCAATAACTCGCTGGGGGCGATAAATATATTCAGAAGATTGTGGCAGACGTGTGTACAAAATATTGACGGTATGGACGTAGCCAATGAAAGTAAAGTATCGCCCATGGAGCAGTTCTATTGCTGCCTGCCCGTTAAATACCAGGTGTGTTGTGTTTCTTTTCTTTTTTTTTTCTCCTTTCGATTTTATCGATCCGTTTATTTTAACATTCGATTTTTGTTTACAATTCTGCCATTTTGTAAATTATTAACATAAGTAATTATTAGTATCATCAATTATGGGAGACAGAGAGGGGGGGGGACTGGCGATCCCAACGAAGTGTCCTGATACACGACCCTCCTATTTCTTCTGGATCTCTAACGGATTTTTATCATTATTTATGTCACACCCGATGTACGCGCCCCCCCCCCCAAGAGACTTTATATCCATGACAATTCCAGAGACAATGGTGAAGCGCCACTTGCAGGTTATATTATGATAAACTGTTCTAAGTGTTCGTCATTCTTACATTCCAACATGGACCTGCCAACTGAGAAATAATAAAAGGTCCGTGTTTACATTTTATTTCAATGTCTGTGTGAATAACACGTTCACTGAGGTCTAGACTCATAAATGTCACAGGGGGCTGTGATGCACGAGTCAGAGACTCGCGTCAGTTGGGTTTATATATATTTTTTTCATTTTTTGGCGTCATGTCATATGTCATTCGGTGACGTCTCGGTAAATAGAAGAATCACCCATCGTTGTCATGTCACTGAAATGCCTGTCAGTCTGTCTTGAAAAAAAGGTTTCACTCTCTTGGTTATCTCTGGGACAAAAAAAATGTGTACAAGAAGATTTTTGTTTTCTATTTGACCTATATTATTGTTTTCCATTTCACACATATTGTTGTTTTCTATTTGACCGATATTGTTGTTTTCTATTTGACATATATTGTTGTTTTCTATTTGACCTATATTGTTGTTTTCTATTTGACACATATTGTTGTTTTCTATTTGACCTATTTTGTTGTTTTCTATTTGACATATATTGTTGTTTTCTATTTGACCTATTTTGTTGTTTTCTATTTGACACATATTATTGTTTTCTATTTGACATATATTATTGTTTTCTATTTGACATATATTGTTGTTTTCTATTTGACCTATTTTGTTGTTTTCTATTTGACATATATTGTTGTTTTCTATTTGACCTATTTTGTTGTTTTCTATTTGACATATATTATTGTTTTCTATTTGACATATATACATTTCAATTCCGTTCGTCCACGAAATTTTGATCGATTAACTGCAGTGCCTCTCTTCACAGTACATTTATTTATTTCATTGACCACACTCAATAGACCAGACTGAGGCTTTCATTGACCACACTCAATAGACCAGACTGAGGCTTTCATTGACCACACTCAATAGACCAGACTGAGGCTTTCATCGACCACACAACAGACCAGACTGAGGCTTTCATTGACCACACAACAGACCAGACTGAGGCTTTCATCGGCCACACAACAGACCAGACTGAGGCTTTCATTGACCACACAACAGACCAGACTGAGGCTTTCATTGACCACACAACAGACCAGACTGAGGCTTTCATTGGCCACACAACAGACCAGACTGAGGCTTTCATTCACCTAATTCGTTGCCATCCCTGAGTGTATGTTGAAACATCCTGGCTGCTGAGAGATTGTTTACTTTGAATCCCACATAACTACGGGACACAACAACGCCGTAAATGCACCCACCCCCCCTCCACCCCACCCCACGGGTACGTCTGTCTGTGTTATCTAGTGAGTTGTGTCATCTTTTTTACTTTTTTGACTATGAAAAGGAAAAAAAAACAATAATAAAAGATAAAAAATGACGTCATATTGTATTTACTTCTTCAAGTGTCAAGAATTCTCATCTTTCATTACATACAATTGAACATGTCAATATGTCACAATGAACAAATGAAAAGTGACACAAATGTTTAATGGCATAGAAAGTCATCTTAAAAAAACCCAAGACTTGATCATTTGTTGGGAACATCTTTATAACAGATGGCTGCAGACGACCCAAGACTATTCATACGACCGCTCGCGAACATGTGTAATATATTCGGATGAGACTGGACACTCACAGATTCACACTATTTTGTTGACTTGTTTGACGGATGTTTTTCCCCCCAGGATAATTTAACCGGTTTATTACACAGGATAGAACAAACGGTTTTTTTTTTTTTAGTGAAAACAATTGTTCCAAATTTTTTGTGTGAACGAAACTAGATCGTCCGTTATATGTGAACATTTCGTTCGTTATATGTGAATTTCGTCCGTTATATGTGAATTTCGTCCGTTATATGTGAACATTTCGTCCGTTATATGTGAATTTCGTCCGTTATATGTGAATTTCGTCCGTTATATGTGAACATTTCGTCCGTTATATGTGAATTTCGTCCGTTATCTGTGAACATTTCGTCCGTTATCTGTGAACATTTCGTCCGTTATCTGTGAACATTTCGTCCGTTATCTGTGAACATTTCGTTTCATTTTCGGAAGTGTTGACCTGTGTTGTCATCCCTATTAATAACTTTTTCCTTCTTCTCTTCATTCATTCCACAAGAAAGTAATTGATTCGTTATATAATTTTGAACCAAATTGCTTTTTTTGTTTTAAATTTAATTCACAACGTTATTTTTTTATTTATTTTCATTGGATTAGATCTAAATTATCCGTATGTGTCTAATCCAATCGCTGGTTTCAAAAGTAATGTATGTTGTATTGCCGAAATACCCCACTTCCACCCAAAAACAGCACCCCATTCTTGAATGGTACCCACGCTCTCAATGGACTGTAACTAGCTCCCTTATTTTGTGTAAAAGGCATAACTTAACTTAGGGAACTGAGAGTCCAGGGTTCGATACCCGGTGAGAACCGAGGGAATATTTCTAAGTCCTGGGGATAATTGGTGTTCAGTTCCCCAAGTCCACTATTCTTCAGATGGGTACCTGACTTTAATGGCGGCTGGGCGTTGTGATAACTACACAATCCTTTTCATATGCAGAGGTTACAGAAACACTTGCATTCTTCACTTCTTCTGCCCCAGTGGTCTTCTAGGACTAAAGGTACTTGACTTTTTTTTTTAAATGTGTACAGTATAGTAGAAATAACAACAACCCATTGCAGCACCTCATTTGACAAGAGTTACCGCGCTCTCAATTGATTGTGATTATCTCCCTTTCTTTGTGTGTAATGACGCTGTATGGTTAAAGTAGAACACAAACATGAGAATGGTGCATGCTACTCAAACTTTGACTCTTCACGGCCCGCTTTGAGATCCGCTGTACTTGTGTGAATATAACTGGACTCTGTTACAAGCAGCCCCGTAGCGTGAAAATTCTACAGCAGGGGCCAGGCATTCTACAGAAGAGGGCCAGGCATTCTACAGCAGGGGCCAGGCATTCTACAGAAGGGGGTCAGGCATTCTACAGCAGGGGCCAGGCATTCTACAGAAGGGAGCCAGGCATTCTACAGAAGGGGGCCAGGCATTCTACAGAAGGGGGCCATGCATTCTACAGAAGGGGGCCAGGCATTCTACAGCAGGGGCCAGGCCAATAGTGGGGGGGGGGGCAGGAAATAAATGTTACTAAGTAGAGACAACAAGCAGAGGGGGCCAGACAAAACGCAGGGGGGCGCCCCCCCAGGCTCCCCGCACGCTACGGGCCTGGTCAAAAGGGAGAAACATTCTTTGATTTTTGACGAACCCGTTACTCCTATCGGTCGTAATACTCAGACACCGCCCCCGGCTTCATTGTTTGTAAAAGTCATTGTGTCGTTGTGTCAGGGCATTGTGTCCTTGTGTCATGGCATTCTGTCCTTGTGTCAGGGCATTGTGTCGTGTGGAACCGTAGAACAACGGATGCTCGAATAAAAAAATAAATAGCGTGTGTAGAGATCTCGAGGTCTTGCAGGCTCTTTTAAAGTGAGCTGGTGGCGATGCTGTTGAATTATTAATTGTGGAAGATGGAGGAATCGTTAAAACAGAGCCCGCTGTATGGTGTCTGTCACAAGGGCGACCGATTCCCGCCAAGATCAGTGGGAAGATTTCAAAATTTGAATCAAATCAGTGTTTTGAATCGAAGTGTTGTGATTTAGATGATTTTATTATACAACAGAGTGAGTCACATCGAGTCAGCTCTTTCTGTTTTCCTTCTCTACCAATGTGTCTACACTGTGGAGTCAGATATAAGTGATGCAAGCCAGAGGTATTTGACTCAAGCCAGATGTATGTATATATATATACGTGACTGAGAATATACGTAGGCCTAATGGATGCCAGCAATATACTGAATGCGGTATACATGCAGTATATGGTGAAACAGTGTCATACTACAAAAGCCAGATGTGTCCCACTAAACAGATAAGATACACAAATTAAATATTAGCTACAAAAGCCAGATATTTATGTTACAAAAATCAGATATACTCTTTAGGCAGATTTAGTACACAAGCCAGTTGCATGCGACGTACAGATATGATACGAAAACCAATTATGTCTTTACAAAAGTCAGAAATATGCTACAAAATCCAGATATATGCTACAAAAGTCAGATATATGCTACAAAATTCAGATATATGCTACAAAATTCAGATATATGCTACAAAATCCAGATATATGCTACAAAATTCAGATATATGCTACAAAAGTCAGATATATGCTACAAAATTCAGATATATGCTACAAAAGTCAGATATATGCTACAAAATTCAGATATATGCTACAAAATTCAGATATATGCTACAAAAGTCAGAAATAAATATGATACAGAAGCCAGATATATATTCTGTAAAAGACAGATTTATGCTAAAAAAAACAAAAAGCCAGATATATGCTATAAAACCCAGATGTACCGTATGTCTTAAACATCAATGATACAATACCAAATGTGTGCTACCAAGAATAAATGTCCAGTTATTCTGAAAACGTGCAACATATCAGTTTGCACAGGCATAGTACACGAATTTTGTTGTTTATTCATAATATTACATTATTAGCGAGTTTTCAAATTGGAAGCTTTGAAGGGTTTCCTTATCCGAATGAACGACGAGGATGTGACGTAGTGCACTAATTAACCTCATTTCTGCAACGCCATGTTTTAACCCTACACTGAGCCACTTCAAATGCAATGTTTATAAAAAAACAAAAACTCCTTGAGTTCATTCGGTCTCTGGAACAGTTGAATGGAAAACATTTAAAAGAATTTGAACCCCCCCCCCCCCGGATTGTGTAATATAAAGAAGTGTCTTCTATAACATTACTAGATGTTTTCTCATGTGTAGTTTCTAGAAAGTGTTGTTTCACTCTGCTGAATAATTTATAAATATATATACGTTGTTGTTGTTGTTGTTCTTATTGTTTTAAATCTGGGATTCTACGGTGTCACATTTTTCAACGGAGAAAGTTTGGTGCATGAAAAAGTTTGGTGCATGAGACAGTTCGGTGCATAAGAAAGTTCGGTGCATGAGGCAGTTCGGTGCATTAGACAGTTTGGTGCACGAGAAAGTTTGGTGCATGAGGAAGTTTGGTGCATGAGGCAGTTCGGTGCATTAGACAGTTTGGTGCACGAGAAAGTTTGGTGCACGAGAAAGTTTGGTGCATGAGGAAGTTCGGTGCATGAGAAAGTAAACAAATAATGTTAATTTCCTTAATGGGTCATCGGGGCACATGAAGTGTAGAATTCATCTGTTTCTGTAATCACGGCATGTAAAAGGATTGTGTGGTTAGCACGACACCCAGTTGCCCTTATTCCCCAGGTACCCCATTTTAAAGCTGGGTGGACGCGTGAGACAAGAAGAATTCCGGTGGTTCTCAACGGGAATCGAACCCATGACTCCCACGTCGACAGTCGAGCGGTCTAAATCACTGGGCCACCCGTCCCTCTCAACGGGAATCGAACCCATGACTCCCACGTCGACAGTCGAGCGGTCTAAATCACTGGACCACCCGTCCCTCTCAACGGGAATCGAACCCATGACTCCCACGTCGACAGTCGAGCGGTCTAAATCACTGGACCACCCGTCCCTCTCAACGGGAATCGAACCCATGACTCTCAGGTCGACAGTCGAGCGGTCTAAATCACTGGGCCACCCGTCCCTACCAACGGGAATCGAACCCATGACTCTCAGGTCGACAGTCGAGCGGTCTAAATCACTGGACCACCCGTCCCTCTCAACGGGAATCGAACCCATGACTCTCAGGTCGACAGTCGAGCGGTCTAAATCACTGGGCCACCCGTCCCTCTCAACGGGAATCGAACCCATGACTCTCAGGTCGACAGTCGAGCGGTCTAAATCACTGGGCCACCCGTCCCTCTCAACGACAAAAGAGTTGGGCGTTAAATACTTAAGTGACTTTCGGTTAACCCGTTTTTCCGCAGAAGTGAAATAAAAAAAAAACAACTGGTATGGCACTATAGTGAGGCCATCTTGAAAAAATTAAGTACAAAGATAACGCGTTTTTTTTTTAAATCAAGGCCCCGGGGAGGTGGGGGAGGGGAAAAAGAATACAATTCTTGAACATTTACTGCAGGCTTGCTTAGAGGATGACATACAATGCGACGTATCAATTTAGGCAACTTTCCATAATTTAGACCATTGTGTTTTTTTCAGGAAATAGTCCAATTGGAATTCCCGTTATCGATTTGTCACCGCCCCCCCCCCCCCCGCAGAACAAATTTAGCACTTCTCCCCCCCCCCCTTACCGCACAAACCCATAACAATAACCACTCTGTGTAAAAAAAAAAATTCCCATCATTTTCGTTCGTTCTGAATTGTCAGAAAGTGTTAACAATGATGTGTCCATCTCTAGTGTTTGTCACAATTTATTGATGCCATCGGATTGCATGATTTGGGCTAAAAGGAGAGAGTGGGGGAAGGGGATAAACCAGAGCAGCAGCAGCAGCAGTCCCCTGCACTCGTTCAGTGAATAGTCAAAACAAATGGCGGAGATGGAGGAACGGCAACCCATGGTGAGTGTGTTGAGGTCATCATTGGGGGGGGGGGGTGACACAGAGTTACGGGGCTTTACTCAGAATGTGATCTTCGTTGTTACGGGACACTGCTCCGCGAAGAAGGGCGGCGTTAGGATTTATTTCCCCCTTGAATAATAGACAAGAACAAAAAAATAACTGATAAAGGGGACGTCATTCTTTTCATTAAATGGAGATAACCAAAGGGCTGATCACGTGACCAGGAATGTAATTTTTTTTTCTGTTGGTACTTTTACTTTCAAGGCTTCATTGTTGTCCTTGGTTATTACCAGGGGTGGGCAAAGGTTTGAACCGCAGACCACAATAGGTTCTTCAATTTGACAGAATGGCCGGATGGATGGATGAGAGGAGAGGAGTAGATTGCGGGCCGGAAGAAACTGACGGATGGGTCGTACTTGGACCTCGAGCCATAGTTTGCCCCTGATCTGTTCTACGCAGAAGTGTGAACAGTGGCGTAGCTAGTGGTAGTGGCGTAACTAGTGGTAGTGGCGTAACTAGTGGAAGTGTCGAAGCTAGTGGTGGTGTAGTTTCTAGCGATATGCACGTAACTAGTGGTAGGGTCGTTGCTAATGGTAATGTCACAACTAGTGGGTGTCGCGCCCGGAGCGAAAATGCCGCCCACCCCCCCTCCCCTCCGCCTGGTTACACCGCTGGTTGGGAATCTCTAGTTCAATGATCGAAAGTCAAACTCATTAGTGGGATGTTTTTTTTCTCCCCCCCCCCCTTTTTTTTTCTAAGTTGTTTTAAAAAAAAAAATTTTTTGTGATGAAAAAACAAAACATAATGGGGGGGGGGGGGGAAGGGTCTATCGTCATTTCTTGTACACACGAAATGGATTTTAAAAAAGATAAAATATTTCATTATTGCATATGTTAATCCAGGGCCCGATTTACCGCCGGGGATGTCGGGGATATTCCCCGGCACTGAGAACCGTCATCCCCGGCTCTGCTTTAGCTAATCTATCCCCGCCGGGGATGAAACCATAGACATTTATCACCGGCTCTGCAGACATTTTTTTTTTTATCCCCGGCACTGGTTTTTTCTTAAATCGAGCACTCGGTTTATCTATCCCATGTACATACAGGGACATGAACACACACATTACATCGGAATAGTCAGACAATAGAATAGATCAGCAGACTAAGAAACAAATAGACACACCCACACCCACAAACACACACACACACACACACATATATATATATATATATGTGTGTGTGTGTGTGTGTGTGTGCACAGATAGATAGATAGATATAAGGATAGATAGACAGATAGATGTATATAGAGTTTGATAGATAGATTGGCAGATAGATAGATGTACAGGCAGATAGATAGATTCATAGATCAATACATAGATTCTAAGATACATAGATTATTACAACCATTTAGCCAAACATGAATGCACATCATTTAATGTTTATGTAATATTTAAGTCAAACTATAATTTGAATTTAGCGTTGACTTATAATCCTGTTTACCAACTCAAAGCTAGAGTTTAAAAAATCCTGTATCAGTGGTTCCCAAGTTATGTGTACATGACAACTATAAACAAAATGACAAGCAGTGCCGATTCTTCATTTATGTGGGAACTAGTTCATTTGTCAACAATGGAACAATATGGTTAGTTTGTCAAATTGAGAAATCTTTATGTGGGAACTAGCTCATTTGTCAACAATGGAACAATATAGTTAGTTTGTCAAATTGAGAAATCTTTATGTGGGAACTATCTCATTTGTCTTTGGAACAATGTAGTTAGTTTGTCAAATTGAGAAATCTTTATGTGGGAACTAACTCATTTGTCAATGGAACAATGTAGTTAGTTTGTCAAATTGAGAAATCTTTATGTGGGAACTAGCTCATTTGTCAATGGAACAATGTAGTTAGTTTGTCAAATTGATAAATCTGTATGTGGGAACTAGCTCATTTGTCAATGGAACAATGTAGTTAGTTTGTCAAATTGAGAAATCTTTATGTGGGAACTAGCACATTTATCAATGGAACAATGTAATTAGTTTGTCAAATTTTTTCAACGGTGACCTACACAAAAAAAAAAAGTGGACTCGGAGCTCATTAACTGGGGACCACTGTTCTATTTATCTAGTCTTCTGTTTTCAATTTTGTTAACCAATGTTATGATGAATTTTACATTTTTTTTTTGAGTTTAAAATACGGGGGAATTGGGGGGGGGGGGTTACGAGTTTTGACTTGAAGTGATTTGAATTTTACATCAGAGAGACTTGTGTCAAAGGTGAAGAAAGATGTTCCCCCACCACTCACCCACTCCTCTCCACTATTTCTCAACGGGTCTTCTTTCTGTCACGCCGCGCTAACCCTTTGACGTCACCTGTCTTGACATCACCAGTTGACTTCATTCAATGTCAGCGTCAAGTTGTTGAAGTCAAAGCCACCCCCCACCTTCCCCCCACCTCTCCCACTGACCTATCACGGGGAAGGTACTTACTACCACTCCATCAAAATCACTTCTGACCCTCACCATATGTCTCCCTCTCTCTCCCCCTCTCTCCCCCCCCCTTTCTTTCTCCTCTCTCTCTGTCTCTCTCTCTCCCCCTCTCTCCTCTTTCTTTCCCCCTCTCTAACTGTCTGTCTCTCTATATATCTCTCCCCCCCCTCTCACTCTCTTTCATATATATACATATACATATATGCACACACAAACTTTCTCTAACTCTTTCTTTGATGATTTTCCACCACGACAGACAACATATTTACATTATTTAGATTTAAAGGTTCATCAAACTCAGAAATGAATATAATTATCAACATTTCTTTTAAAAAAAACAACATACAAACCAGAAAATTAACATAAAGAGCTTTTTTTAAAAAAGACTTACGTAATTGACAACCTGACTTTATTTTTAACTAGTTGTTTTAAGTACAAACTAATGTAAATCGCATGACAAAATATTGACTTTATCAAACCCAGACATGAATGTGTTGAACAAAATATTGACTTTAAAACAGAAAAAAACATATTTGATAATATGGTCCGCAAGGTCATTTCGTAAATACCTTTTCCAGACCGTAAAAAATAAAAAATATAAATGAAGGGCATACAAATGTAACGAACCATTTTGAAATCCATCAGTTTATATATAGTTCGAACCTGATTGGGAAAAATCGATAAGTTAGATTATATAAAAAAAACAATGTTCGGTTTGGTTCGTGAATGCCGGTACAATTCTGAAGCCATGTGATGGGCGGAGTGGGGGGGGGGAGTTCTGTGTGGCGTGTGAACCCGATCTGCTACAGCAGTCGCCAATTTCCTTCGCGGTACCATTACACCCGCGTGTAGAGTGGCGTTTAGTAGGGGTGCTATAAAAGGGCGTAACAAAATGGCACCATAAAATAGCGCTACAAAATGGGCGTACAAAGTTGGGTGCTATAAAAAGGGCGTACAAAATATGGCGCCATAAAAAGGTGCTACAAAAAATGGCGTAAATAACAGGGCGCTATAAAACAGTTTTTTTTTTTGCTGATGAAGATTTCTATGTACGTTAGAAGGATACTATGATGTGCTTGAAAACACTTCTTAAGACAAACTGAATAAGGAATATATATGGTTTTTTTTATTTAGAATTTATTGTATATCTAAGAATGTGTATAACAAAGCACAGAGTCGTCACGTGAACGTTTATTGACACAAAGGGGTGCTAAATGCTCATAGTGCTAAATGCTCATAGTGCTAAATGGTCCTCATAATAAAAGGAACATTGTGAAACAGATATTTGATTAACTGGGTTAAAGGTCAATGGTCCACTTGATCACCTGTTGTCGTTGTTGTTGTTATGTCCTCAGTTCACCGTTGTACCGGTCAGCAACGAACGCCTGTACCGTGAGGGCAAAGAGACCGGCAATGGACACAAGCACAGCCCCAAGAGTCCATCGCACAACTATGACGTGGAGGCTGACCAGTCGGACACACTGACCCAGAACAGCATCACGTCGCTGCTGTCCTCCAAGTTTAGGGTAAGTGGTTACGTTTCAACTTTTTGTGTACAGCCTCTTATGGGGGA
The DNA here is from genome assembly GCA_021962125.1 of Bulinus truncatus. NCBI lineage: Eukaryota > Metazoa > Mollusca > Gastropoda > Planorbidae > Bulinus > Bulinus truncatus. Next base: position 4,368,949 of record JAGDYQ010000037.1, on the reverse strand, counting down.
TACGGTAAAAACTGCCGGTACCCCCACAATACTGATTGCACCATTGCGGTAGAAACCTGGTCGTTAGATCAAACTCGTTGTGTCCTTCAACATCTGGGAACTTCGGTAAATGCCTGTGGCCAGCAAGCTTACCCGACTGGTCCACCCTGTGGACCGCCAACTCGTAGCACACGAATAGCAAAAAAATCAACCGCTAATGGGGAGGGGGGAGTTTTTATGGTGGCCCACCCCCTCTTTCAGTCACGCCATAGCCAAGGGTGCAGTGACCATGGAGGCACCACGGAGACATACTTAGGTAATTAGGACAACGCCCACCCTTCCCCAGCGAATGTCAGGCACCCAGTTTTAAAGTAAGGTGGGGGGGCTGACCCTGGGCTAGTACCTGAGAAAAAAAATACTTTCTCTCAGCGAGGATCGAACCCGGGACTTTCACGGTGCCATTTCATTTGTCCGTCCACCTCCCTCATGGCGGTAAGCGTACTGCTGCTTCTCTGTGACCTAGATTAGACACACCGCTGTTGATTGGCTACAAAGGTTTACCCATGTCAGCTGTCGGAAAATTTAATTTATCTAAATATTTTTTTTTTTAAAAGCGTACTCTCTGTTCAAACTGAATGACCCCGATGGATGACCCCGATGGATGACCCCGATGGTCGCCCTACTTGACATACAGAGACGTCACCTACATCTACTATCGTAACTATCCTGTACTACCGGTGACTGCAGTCAATCTAGAGGGGAGGGGAGGGATAAAAAGCCCAAAGTACAAAATTTGTAGACTAACTTATTCATGGTTGTATGACATGTTTTTAGGATTATGTTAGCGTGTGTTTGTGATATATATATATATATATATATATATATATATATATATATATATATATAGAGAGAGAGAGAGAGAGAGAGAGAGAGAGAGAGATAGACAGAGAAAGGGATAAAAGAGAGAGAGAGGAAAAAGGGGAGGCAAAGATAGATTGAGAGAGGAGACAGAGAGTGGGGAGAAAGAGGAATGGAGGGAGAGAAAGATAGAGAGATGAGAGAGAGAAGGGGGGGGGAGGGGGAGATAAAAGAAAGATAGAGCAGAAAAAAGGCGAGAGGAAAGGATAGAAAGAATGATAGGAAAGAGAAATACAAAGAAAGGGGATAGAGAGAAAGGGAGAGAAATAAAGAGAGAGAAAGAAAGAAAGAGAGCTATAGAGAGAAAGAGAGAAGAATTTGGCGGGTGTAGTCACACACAGACTCGTTCTTAGAGCTAGGCTGGGCTAGAGACAGGCTGGGCTAGAGATAGGCTTTAAAAAAAAAGAATTTGTAATTTATTTATTTTTTCTTTCTATCAGATAAAACTCACCCCCTTCCATAACCTCCTCCTAAAAATAATTAAAAAAAAAAAACTACTCCTGTAGTGCATCCAAGCAGACTGCACGCACGAAAATGCTGGAATAAAACATGGACATTGTGTGTGAACTGTCGTACCCGAAATTGCAAGCGGCGTCGTGTGTTATTACCAGGCTTGCGGAGCCGCCAATTTTTTTTCCGGCTCCGGCTCCCACAAATTTGACGGCTCCGGCTCCGGCTCCCTATTAAGATAGTATCACACGAGACAAAAATTTTTGTAATTGCGCCACGCAAACATGCCGCTGATAAAAAGTTATGCAAATTTTGTCGCGTTCACCCCCCATAGCAGGCCCGTAGCGTGCGGGGGGGGGGGGCAGGGCGTGCGGGGGAGGGCCAGGGGGCCGGGGCCCCCCTGCATTTTGTATGGCCCCCTCTGCTTATTTGTTTTACTTAGTAAAATGTATTACCTGCCCCCCTGCTATTGCCTGGCCCCTGCTGTAGAATTTTCACGCTACGGGGCTGCCCCATAGTCAGGTACTTGAAAATATAAGCATGTCGGTTTTACTAAAAACAAACCATTTCAGTGCATCCAGAATCATATCATTATTTTCGACCGAGGTTTCACTAGTCACCATTTTCATAAGTAATAAAAAGTTATTTCAATGATCAAATTAGCAAATAGTAAAATGATACATTATTTAAAATATTTTAAAGACTTCAGTATTTATATTTATTATTTATAAATTTGAAGTGACTATTCGGACCTGGGTACCAATAAACTCCGATTTTTATTCGGACCCCGTCCCAACCAAGTCTGATTGTTATTCGGACCCGTGGCAAATATGCACTTAGCTTAGCTATACATAAACTTTATTATTGTTTTTTTTTTTATAATTGTTTGAATTGTATGATTTAATCGTTACTCAGTGTCTAGGGTTCCACTAAGCGGACTCTGTATTATTATTTTTTCGGGATCCGTCTAATAAAGTTTAAATATAGCTAAGCTTAGTGCATATTTGCCACGGGTCCGAATAACAATCGGATTTTATTGGGACCCGGGTCCGTATAGCCACATCCTTATAAGTTTATCTACTCTATTTAAGATATTCTGTTTATAATGAAATTGTTAAATACAGAAAGTGACCATTTTGTTTGTAGTCTATTACAAATTCGCGGCAGCCCCGTAGCGTGAAAATTCTACAGCAGGGGCCAGGCATTCTACAACAGGGGCCAGGCAATAGCTAAGCCCCCCTGGCCCCCACACACGCTACGGGCCTGATTCGCGGTCAAATAATAAAACGAAATGACGCGTTCTATTTGTCGTCGTAGTAAAAATTTATTTTAAATGATTGATACAATTATTCTATGAAATAAAACTGTTTTAACTTTATATATAACAAAATAACAAGCCATTAAAAAAATTTCGGAGGGTAAACAAGATAAACGAACACAAAACGATTCCCTGTAAAAGATTTTTTGTGGTGATATGCGTGCACGCTATCATTTTTAACGCTGTTACTGTTGTGGCTTTAGTAAAATAACACCATTTCAAATTGTAGGAGGCAAACAATCAAACACATTTGGAATTTTGAAGCTAAAAAAAAAAAAATTCTGCTGTAAAAAAAACATTTGGGAGCCGTGGAGCCGCCAGATTTTTTCGGCTCCGGCTCCAGCAATAAGTGGCGGCTCCCGGCTCCTCGGCTCCGGCTCCGCAAGCCTGCTTATTACTGAGATGGGGGAAAAAAAACAACATTTCTACCCGATCGCTCTTTGTTTCCGTGGCGTTCACGTAATTCCACGGTGCCCTCTGACCTCTGCTCGCAGCGCACTTTCGGTTGTTTAACGGTTAAAGACACTCATCAGTGATCAAATCTCCCGGTTTGCGCGTTTAAATACAGATCAGCCTAAATCAAAGGTCAGTGTGTGTGTGTGTGGGGGGGGGGAGGGGGGGAGTTGCCCTGACAGTAAAATGGGAGGAGGGGAGAGGGAAATATGGGGGGGGGGGGGTTACTACTCTCTCTTCGTCGTGTTTTGTGTGTGTGTGTTAATGTGTGTGTGTGTGTGTATATGTGAATAGTAGTCAGTGACATTGTACCGCAAAGAGGTAGCTAGGTTTAGTTGGGTTGTTTTAGCGGCATTGTTCTTGGGAGTGGTGGTGGGGGGGGGAACAAAAGGGTTGGGGGTAGGGACTGGTCGGTGATAAATATCCCCCTCCTCCCCCCCCCCATTTTTTTTTCCTCAGCCCGTCACGTGATTGACCTTGTTTTAATTGTAAACCATTGTCCTGTCGAAACGAGGCGTTTCGTTAACGTCTCCCATAAATAATCGCAGAGGATTGGGGGGTGGGGGGTGTGTCTGGGGGTAAGTGCGGGCCAGTGTCACACAGCCAGCAAACATAAAAAAAAAAATCAGTTTCAGGTCAGATTCCTCAGTGGCAAATAATTTCATGTCATAAAACACTGGAATCTTTAATGGTCTATTAGGTCTTTCTGAGAATTAGAACTCACACAGGTCCCCGGGGGGTGGGGCGAGGGTTGCACAAACTTTTCACTCTTGACAACTACAAACAACGCAGAAGTGAGGAAGATCGAAGCTCTAAAATATATTATAGGGGGGGGGGGGGAGGGCCGTTAGGGGGACTTGTCGGATGTATTAATCGGGTGTAAAGTGATTGGGCTATTGGTATGTTTTATGATCATCAGCTGAGCCCCTGTAGGTAAAGATCGAAAGGGGGGGGGCAAGATTAGTTGTTGTATTTTAATTCACAAGAAATGAACTGGCGTATTTTAAGAGGTGGGGGCCCAATATTAGCCGGTGTACTGTAAAGGGCCCACAATGAGCTATTGTACTGTAAGGGGCCCCAGTTTGCAGGCGTATCGCCCGGGGGGGGGAAACATAATTGGCTTGCGACAGCCCTTTCTATAATCTACTCATGCAGAATTATAAATGTATTTATTACAATATACATTTTTCTAGGGCTGCGTCACTAACAACTTAGGACCGGGGTGGGGTGGGGGAGGTGGGGGAAGGGCTCTGTAAATGGTAAGCTTCAAATGCAACGCTGAAACTAGAGATGAGATGAGCTGCCCGCCACAGGCTACAATAACATTGTAAGAGGGGCCGCATTTCCTTCACTTTAGTTGTTAATTGTTTGTTTATTCTGCACGAGAAAGGGGCGGCATTTTAAAGAGTCTGTTCCAGGGGGTCAACGACGTTCATTGTAATTGTCTGAAAGCTGGTCGCTCTCTTAGCGGCCCCATCTCTCTATCTACAACATTGTCTTTTAAGTTCTCGTTAATTTATTTCTATTTCCCCCTTCCCCCCTCTCTTTACATCTCTATTCCTCTATCCCCCCAACACACACACACACACACTCCCTCTTCTATATCTTTTGTTTTCTTATTCTGCAGTTTTCAAAGCTTTAAAAGAATTCCCCTACAGCCCAAAAACTTTGACTTCTCCCGATTGAAGACCGTGTGCAATAAATGTCTTTCTTGTTAAAGCGAAATGAGTTCTCACGTCTGCTCACCCGAAATTCCCCCAAGAAATTTAAAAAAAAAAAATAATAATCAGCCTAATCTCGTGAGGTAACTTCAACTTTAAACTTTCTTATTTATTTATTACAAACAATTTCGTTTTTGGCCCCAAACTGCCATTCTCGATATTTGGCTTACAAAGTAAAAGAAATTAAAAAACAAAAAATCTGGCCAAACAATGAGAAACAAATAATTAATGCGGCGCTTTTATTTTTAATCAAATTTGTAACTGTTAAGCGAACAGCGAAAGATCTGATGCTCCCGTAATATAAAATGCAGGTTGATAGACATGATGGGGGGAAATAAAAGTTTTTACATTGGAACTCAACTTGACAGACTCTCTTGGAATGAAAAAAAAAACAAAAAAAGATACATGTAATTTACTTGTATAGAAACATTGAAATAATTTCGTTCTTGCAGCCAACTAACTGATTGAGGGGAGTCTGGACTCTTTGCACAACGACATTGTTACATGAACGATTTATTCAATCATGTACATTGTTGTATTTTATTGAAATATATATGTACTGTGCTGTCCGAAATGGCAATGGTTTCAATAGGATTATATTTTATCATAAACATTTGATGGTAGATAATTATAACTGTGAACATTCAGTGTTGGTCACTTGTTTTGCTGTGTACGACTACATGGTTAATAATAAATCAGTGTTTGCTGCATAATATTGCATAATAAATCAATGAGTGACTTAGTCCATAATAAATCAATGTGTGGCTTAGTCCATGATAAATCAATGTGTGACTTAGTCCATAATAAATCAATGTGTGACTTAGTCCATAATAATTCAATGTATGACATAGTCCATAATAATTCAATGTATGACTTAGTCCATAATAAATCAATGTGTGACTTAGTCCATAATAAATCAATGTGTGACTTAGTCCATAATAAATCAATGTATGACATAGTCCATAATAATTCAATGGATGACTTAGTCCACAATAAATCAATGTGTGACTTAGTCCATAATAAATCAATGTGTGACTTAGTCCATAATAAATCAATGTGTGACTTAGTCCATAATAAATCAATGTATGACATAGTCCATAATAATTCAATGTATGACATAGTCCATAATAATTCAATGTATGACTTAGTCCATAATAAATCAATGTGTGACTAAGTCCATAATAAATCAATGTGTGACTTAGTCCATAATAAATCAATGTATGACATAGTCCATAATAATTCAATGTATGACTTAGTCCATAATAAATCAATGTGTGACTTAGTCCATAATAATTCAATGTATGACATAGTCCATAATAATTCAATGTATGACTTAGTCCATAATAAATCAATGTGTGACTTAGTCCATAATAAATCAATGTGTGAGTTAGTCCATGATAAATCAATGTGTTTCAATGAACTATATATTATATATATATATATATTGAGACCAAAATGAATCAAAGATAAACTATGTGTTCTGCTAAACTATATCTTTCAGCGAGGCCAGGTTCATGATGAATCAAACATAAACTATGTGTTTCGCCGTACACCCCCCCCACCCCATCCCTAAGCGTGTATGGGGGGTTTGACTTCAAGTTGGTCAAATTAATGTCAATGTCAGATCATTTATTTATGTGCTGTTTTAAAAAAAAAATTGTACTAATTTGAAATTAGACACAAAAAAAAAACTACCAAGAACAACAACTAAGAAATAAACAGACAATGTCAGACGACCGACTGTAGCGACCATTTCTTTCTGGCCTTTTCTTATCTCTTTCACTGGGACATTGACAGACGGGAAAAATTGACAAATGTCTTTTAGGAGAGTTTCACTTCGACTGGCCAACTCTGTAAGGGCTCGCAGTTACAGTGTGAATTAAAATATATACATTTATTTATTGTACGCTAGATGATTATTGTGTTATTTTTTTTAATTGGTACTAACAAATTAGCTATTCCACTAATTTAACTAACATGTCGTTTTATGCATCGATGTGATTGTTAGAATTATTTTTAAAATAATTCAGATTTTTTTTATTCTGAAATTCTAAACAGGACGTAGCCAAGAGATGGAAACAATATGGCGTAGACTCGCCTCGTTTTCGAAAACGACTCCATTCAAAATGGGAGGTAAGTCTTTGTCTATTCTATTTCTATAACGGTGATGGTTTCTATGACTGTGATGGCCCCCCGAGGCTGTGAATAGTAAAAAAAGCGTTCATCAAACAATGACAATAAAACGGACGCCATTTACAGGGCCGATTGTTCCAAAATTGGGCCCCGCGCCTGGCAGGAGCCCCGCAGTTAGCATTTAGCATATCACTATCAGTCATGGCTCTTGTCACAGGCTTTTAAAAATTAGAAGAGGGGGGGCCTCGCAATCATCCGTTAAATTGGGCCCCGCAATTCATAAGGCCGGCCCTGGCCATGTATTATGCAGGGAACATGTTCTCGTATGTTCTGAAATGTTTGATATGTCTGTTGTAAAAATATAATCACTGTATATTGTCTGTCTATTAATGCCTGTCTCCTAGATATTGTTGTGAGAAATCTAGACCGTCTTGAATTAGTTGCTCAAAGTCTCTTATCTCGTTTGACGCCCATCATCGCCCATACGATGAAACATTGTTTTAGGCCCATCATCGCCCATACGATGAAACATTGTTTTAGGCCCATCATCGCCCATACGATGAAACATTGTTTTAGGCCCATCATCGCCCATACGATGAAACATTGATTTAGGCCCATCATCGCCCATACGATGAAACATTGATTTAGGCCCATCATCGCCCATACGATGAAACATTGTTTTAGGCCCATCATCGCCCATACGATCAAACATTGATTTAGGCCCATCATCGCCCATACGATGAAACATTGTTTTAGGCCCGTCATCACCCATACGATGAAACAGTGTTTTAGGCTCATCATCGCCCATACGATGAAACATTGTTTTAGGCCCATCATCGCCCATACGATGAAACATTGTTTTAGGCCCATCATCGCCCATACGATGAAACATTGATTTAGGCCCATCATCGCCCATACGATGAAACATTGATTTAGGCCCATCATCGCCCATACGATTAAACATTGTTTTAGGCCCATCATCACCCATACGATGAAACATTGTTTTAGGCCCATCATCACCCATACGATGAAACATTGTTTTAGGCCCATCATCACCCATACGATGAAACATTGTTTTAGGCCCATCATTGTTTCACTTTCATAATACAGATTACAGCACGTGACCAATAAATATTTAACTGAGTCAAAATTATAACACAGGCATTGGACTTTAAGATGACCACATGTTGTAATGTAGTGCAAGTCCACACCGATACCGTTAAAAGAACAATACGCATCAAAAGTATTGACTTATTCAACGGCAGCATATCTATTTTAGTGGGGTTTTTATTTGGTTACTGAAAACTGAACAAAATATACTATTTTATCCTAATTTAAATAAGTATTTTGACGACAAAGACCTTTTGACCCGATGTGTCATGATTGAACAGTTCCTCGGACTATGGTCCCCCATATTTTGACGACCACTCATTTAACAGCTGCTGACCCTTAGCCAAAGAATTGTTAGGTGCGACAAACGGTTGCAAATCCCATTCAGCGTATGAGTGCGTTACGCTCGCACGTGAAAAATCAAAGATGTGCATCATAGGGTATCGACCCAATGATTGAATCATCAAGATATTAATTGATTAAACATGTCACCTGAACAAATATTGATCGCGTTATTTGTTCATTATTGGTTTTATTTTTTGCTACCCCCTCATAATTAATAATTATCATTCCATGTTTCATTATTGCTGGTATGTATATGTCCCGAGGCTTATTTCAATAAGAGGGGAAGGGGGGGAGGGGTTCGAAGTTGGGGGAGGGGGGGGTAATGAACTAGATTATGGATCTATACCGTTGCATGTCCAGGAGTTAGTCCAATTTGGATTCTCTTGCTGCGACGATGATTGCATTTGTTTGCTCAGAAAAGTTCATATCATATGAAGGCCTTCACGATATGGCGAAGTGTTAAGCAGAGTGCTGGAACTTGGGGGGGGGGGAGGGGTCATAGGTCACCCAGCTTGCCGGATGGTGAAACAAAAACAAACGGAATGTCATGTACAGATCCCAGGCATTGTTGGCACCACAATGGTGTCGGAATGAACACAAGGTGTGGGTGAATAAATGAAAACGGAAAATTTTCATATATTAGTTACACTTCAGGCACTGATGCGGCTGTGAGATGAGTGTGTGCGTGCATTAATGGGTGTTTGTGGCTGTGCCCCGCGTGTGTTGTTTATCTGTGTGTGTATACGTTTGTGCGAAGGTGTGTCTGTGTGCATGTGTGTTATTATATATATATATATATATATATATATGTGTGTGTGTGTGTGTATGTGTGTATGTGTGTGTGTGTGTCATCTCTGTATGTTTATTAGACTGTGCGTGAGTTTGTAAATGTGGCCCCTGCATGAAAGTCTGGTATCAGGGGAGGTCTCTCATTTGATAACCCCCCCCCCCGACCAAACTTTATGACGTTCTAAACGTGAGTCATTTATCTTTAAATGGCGCCACCCAGCCCCGTAGCCAAGGGAGGGGAGGGTGCACGTGGGGGGCCGTGCCCCCCCCCCCCGCTAGGTGTGGAGCGCCCCCCCCCCTTTTAAAAAAGAAGAAAAAGAGGAAAAAATAAAGAAAAAAAGTAAAGGTGCCCCCGAGCTGGGTATTGGTGCCTCCCTGCTTACTTTGACCTGGCTACGGGCCTGGCGCCACCTGTAAAGTGGTACTAGTTAGCAGCGCCACCTGTAAAGTGGTACTAGATAGCAGCGCCACCTGCCGGCCTGCTATAACATACAAATTACTTTTATCATATCTTCTGATTGCGGTATTTAAAAAAAAAAATATTTGTTCAAACATTTAACGGCATTCAATTACCATTCACTGTTACGTATTTGTATGCCTGTGCAAGGCCGTACCCAGGATTTTTTTTTGGGGGGGGGGGGGGCTGTGCGGAGAGTTTTATATAAGTAAAATTTGAACACAATGTTAAAGAAGTATATTTTATAATAAAATTTGATTTTTAGAATTAATTGAGGGGGGGGGCAGCCCCCTAGCCCCCCCCCCCCCCCGGGTACGGCCTTGTGCCTGTGTGTGTATGTCTGTCAGAGATGAGCGGACAGCGGACGCGTCCGCTTGCGGACGCAGATCCGCAGACTTTTCCGAATCCGCGGACTGACAGCGGACGCTTCGTATGGTTAAGTTGCGGACTCGCGGACTGACGCGGATCTTCTTTAGCGTTACCATAAAAAATTTCAAGTCATTTAAACAGCTAAATTTCAGCAATGCGGACGCGCGGACTAACTGCGGACCAATGTTGTAAGATTCTGCGGACGCGGACGCGGATCATTGATAGAAATCCGCGGACGGACGCGGACGCTAAATTTCAAGATCCGCACACCTCTGATGTCTGTGTTATTACGTGTGTGTGTTTAACTGAGTGTGTATGTGTGTGTTATTACGTATGTGTGATTGACCGAGTGTGTGTGTGTGTGTTAGTGTATTTAGCCTGCATGTGTGTATATGTTGGTAGTTGTATGCATTTGTTGTGTGTCAACGTATAGGGTGTGTGTGTGTGTGAGTGAGTGAGTGAATATGTTTGAACATGTTTGTAAATAAATGCCGCTGATAGAGGAGAGACCAGGCACTGGTATGATACAAAATTTAAAAAAAACCGTGTTTGGCTGTTATGTGCGAAATTTTATGTAAAAAAAAAATTCATGCATTTGAATAATGATGCCTATCAATAAAAATGTTTTTTAAAACAAAAACTATATTTAAATTAGTAAAAAAAAAAAAATGTGGTTGTGCGTTGGCCCTTGAGTTAGAGGAAACGTTGATTGGAACCCCCCCCCCCAACCCCCCAAGTCTCGGGCCTGTATGTATGTGTGCTTGTGTGATGTTAGGGTAGGAGGGTACATAGAATATTTGAGAGTTGTCGACCGTTTACTGAAACTCTCCAGATTACTAAAGTCATATCTCATATCTCTCGCGTGCCTTGAACTATTTTTAGAAACACTGCGTCATGGCGGAGAAACAGAGAGAAAAAAAAAAGGTGTGTGTGTGGGGGGGGGGAATTAATTGGAATAAACAGGAGCATGCAACATGTGTGCATGGGGCTGGGGGGGTGAGTGAGTTGGGTAGTGTGTTCTTCTATCAGAAATATTTGTCATTTTCAGAATTAATACTGTCTCCACCATACCAGTCTCTTACACACTGAGCCGTGTCAAAATTGTAACACACTTGACAGAGATTGTTCTTACATTGTTAAATGTAACACATTTGTAACACAGAGATTGTCTAATATTGTTGGCTGTAACAAATTTGACAGAGATTGTCTTACATTGTTAGCTGTAACAAATTTGACAGATATTTCTTACATTATGAACTGTGATATGCTTCAGGTAAACTCTTATATTTTACATTATGAGCAGCATTACATTTCACGTAGATTGTCTTACATATTACATTATGAGCTGTTATACATTTGACAGTGATTGTCTTACATCTTACATTATGAGCAGCAATTCATTTCACGTAGATTGTCTTACATCTTACATTATGAACTGCAATACATTTAAGATAAAAGACACTCGCCTAAGGCCTCGGTTTCTGGCGCGTATTGTCAAGGCCGGCACCAGGCTGCGGTGAGGCCTGTTAAGGTATTAGCAATGATCACGAGAAGAGAGTATTCAATATTGTGTTTGACAAATATTACACTTAACAGCAGTGGCGTACCTAGCTCAGGGCGGGGCCCCATTCTGGCTGGCGGCTGAGTAGGTATCGACCCAGACGGGCCGTCGTGCCCCCCACCCCCTTAATACTCGAGGGGAGTCTTGTGTAAGCGGACAGACATCATTAGGCGTGTCTATAAGAATCAGTAGGTACACAATTATACGACAATAATAATAATAATAACCGTTAATGAACAACTAGTATTGCAACTGCTATGTGTCCACCGTTGATGATAATTAAAACACCGTCTCTGAATAAATAAATGACACGCCCATACGAACAGAGTTGGATTTGTAGGATGTCAATTCAGTTCTGTTATCGACAACTGGGGGCTGTAATAGCAGGCACGTCCTTACGTCGACAACTGGGGGCTGTGATAGCAGGCACGTCCTTACGTCGACAACTGGGGGCTGTGATAGCAGGCACGTCCTTACGTCGACAACTGGGGGCTGTGATAGCAGGCACGTCCTTACGTCGACAAGTCGATTTCTGTAAGAAATATCGAGAGTTAAAAAAAATGCTTGGAGGCCTTTACATTATTTTCCCAATAAACTTCTAAAATATTTTTTTTTAAAGTATTTTTTCCCCATGTTTGACAAAAACATGTACTGGAGTAGAGCAGAAGAGTTACTTCCCCATGTGAGAAAAAAAATGGCGTTTTATACGTGAAGGATTGTTACACTGCAAATGTGGAATTTCGACATCTCACTCCCCTCCCCCCAACCCCCCTTTTCCCAAAAGATACAGATCCATGCAGGTGATAGCTCCCTAGGGTGCAAAGAATTCTATGTCAACCTTTCACATAAAATGTTTGCTTCCAGCCAGAGATGATTTAATTATCACTGGGTTCAGGTGCTTGACGTTATGTTCACGTCTGATCGTTACTTCCATGTTTCCGGCCAAAAAAAACTCTCGCTTCCAATGACAGCTATGAAATTTTCCTACCCCCCCACACACATACAAACACCGACGTTGGTGTATTTCAAAATGTTTTTGTTCACTTTTAACACAATTAAAAACTATTTAAAAAAAAACATAACAATAAGATCAGTCAGAATCAAAGGCGGATTTATATATGGGTGGGCGCATTGGGCGCCCTCAAGTGTTTAGGGGCCCCAAAGTTTCTAATTTTAAACCGTTTGACGTGTCTCAACATATTCTTCTACCCCCCCCCCCCCGAGGCCTCAAATGACGTAAGTCCGACCCTGGTCAGAAAATATTCTAAGGGAAATGATCTTCTATCATAGAGTTTACTAAAGTGTGTAAACAAGAATGGATAAATCGAAAAACAATAAAATTAGGGGAAAACATAACTGTAAAAACAATTTACGCATTTCCCCCCCCCCCCTGGGTTAGTCAGTATTTCGAAATGTAAAAAAAAAAAGGGGGGGGGTACACTGATGTATAAAGTTTGGGAAGCACTGTTCTAGCATGTGGTACGGTAAAACATTTGTTTCTTTAAGCAGCTAATTGATCGAGTCATAATCACTGGCCTGAATATATCGTCCGTTGCCATATGTATCGAGTAATATATACCATGATATACAGTGTCAATGAGCAATCTTACTTCACCTGTGCGTGCGTGCGAATCAGTCATAGGCAAGTGATTTCACGCAGGAATCTTGCCCTTAGCTCAGGCGGTATCAAAATATTTCACAGAGATCTGTTAGTTTGAAGCATTCAATATATATATATATATTAATGAAATATAAAATACTGGCTGTGTGATTTTAATAGACGCGACACAAAGGAGGAACATTAGGAACCAATATACCATTCATCAAATATACGCGCGTGTGTGTATGCAGGGAAACAGAAAGTGCAATCTAGCTGTAATAATAATAATTACTTAGCTAACTGGGGGGGGGGGCGGGTTATGATCAGAGGGGCCCCCAGTTGGTGGAAATTTTCGTATGGAGGGATGGGGGCTCCGTGATGAATGTACTCACAAGTATAAGTGTGTGTGTGTGTGTGTGTTGATATGTGTGTGTGTGTATAGTCGTGTGTAAGTACAAGAGTGTGTGTGTAGTCGTGTGTAAGTACAAGAGTATATCATAGAGCCGTTGTTACGGACATGCAAAGTATGCGGCTGCCTAGAATTCCCCTAAATTATGTGCAAGGGCCCGCAATCCTTATGTGTGCTGGCACCTTGTCACGTGGCAACCGTTTTTTGTCGTTGTGTTATGTCGACACCAGACACTTGGAGGGATGAAACATACAGTTTTCACACACATTCATCTCTTGCTGATTTCTTTTGTTTTCCCTCAGAGTTTGGATTACGAGATCATAGACAGCCAGCTGCAGAGGAAGTTGAACGAAGAAAAAGTTTCCAAGGTGGGAAGATTATATATAAATAAATAAATAAATATATATATATATATATATATATATATATATATATATATATATATATATAATGTACATTCATTCAAATAGCGCTAAATAACATACACGAAATGAATTCACGCAACTCCTCATCCACTCAGAGCTGTTCTTTCGGATATGCGGCTGCCTAGTATGCGGCTGCCTAGTATGCGGCTGCCTAGTATTGGGCTTCCTAGTATGCGGCTGCCTAGTATGGGGGCTGCCTAGTCCTGTTTGGACGTTGATTTTGCCGTAACCTAAAATTAATTAAACAATTTAACAGTTGGTTGGGGTCACAACTGTCTTGTTAGCTAGATATTTAAGGCATTGACAGCATTTTTGCATAGGGCCCCCAAATTTACCTTTGCCCCACATCCCCCCTCCAAAAAAAACCAAAAATACAAGTAAGAACGCCTCTGTAACCACGTACTAATGCATAAACTTACACCCACATTGGCTCACACCCACATTGACTCACTCACATTCTGTCACACCCACTTTTAGTCACACCCAAATTCACTCACACCCACATTCACTCACACCCACATTCAGTCACACCCACATTCACTCACACCCACATTCATTCACACCCACAGTAACTCACACCCACATACACTCACACCCACATACACTCACACCCACATTCAGTCACACCCACATTCAGTCACACCCACTTTCAATCACACCCACTTACACTGCCACCCACATTCAGTCACACCCACATTCAGTCACACCCACTTACACTGCCACCCACATTCAGTCACACCCACTTACACTGCCACCCACATTCAGTCACACCCACTTTCAGTCACACCCACATACACTCACACCCACATTCACTCACACCCACATTCACTCACACCCACATTCACTCACCCACATTCACTCACACCCACATACACTCACACCCACATTCACTCACACCCACATACACTCCCCCACATTCACTCACACCCACATACACTCACACCCACATACACTGCCACCCACATTCACTCACACCCACATTCACTCACACCCACATTCACTCACACCCACATTCACTCACATCAACATACACTCACACACACTGCCACCCACATTCACTCACACCCACATTCACTCACACCCACATACACTCACACCCACATTCACTCACACCCACATTCACTCACACCCACATACACTCACCCACATTCACTCACACCCACATACACTCACCCACATTTACTCACACCCACATACACTGTCACCCACATACACTCACCCAAATTCACTCACACCCACATACACTCACACCCACATTCACTCACACCCACATTCACTCACACCCACATACACTCACACCCACATTCACTCACACCCACATTCACTCACACCCACATTCACTCACACCCACATACACTCACACCCACATTCACTCACACCCACATTCACTCACACCCACATACACTGCCACCCACATACACTCACCCACATTCACTCACACCCACATACACTCACACCCACATTCACTCACACCCACATACACTCACCCACATTCACTCACACCCACACCCACATTCACTCACACCCACATACACTCACACCCACATACACTCACACCCACATACACTGCTACCCACATTCACACACACCCACAGTCACTCACACCCACATACACTCACACCCACATACACTCACACCCACATATATTCACACCCACATACACTCACCCACATACACTCACCCACATACACTCACACCCACATTCACTCACACCCACATTCACTCACACCCACATTCACTCACACCCACTTACACTCCAGCCACATACACTCACCCACATTCACTCACATCCACATACACTCACACCCACATACACTGTCACCCACATTCACTCACACCCACATTCACTCACACCCACACACACTCACACCCACATTCACTCACAAACCCACACTGCCAGTGACATGCTGGCTCATAAAATACTTTACAATTTGATACATAACAAATACAAAAAAAAAACATTCTCCATTTTACATAGATTTATTTTGATGTAATCAACATAAGTTAAACATTGATTTTTTTCTTTGCTGTTTTTGTACAAACAAAAGAGGAAGGTGGTGATGCTAATGCTGAGCAACTGGCTGGTGTTTTTCGCCATTGGAATAGGAACTGCGCTGATGGCGGCTGGAGTTCAGGTCGTCGTGGAACTTATAGCCCACCAAAAGTTTGGCCTGCTGAAGAAATGTATCCTTTGGTCTGAGATAACTGTCATTTTCATCCACCTGTCCACACCTATATATGAAATGATGAATATGTGTACTTTTTGTAGCCATTTTGACTTAGTTAGGAAAAAATATAAAGGGTGTGGTGGCGGTGGGTGAGAGAAAGGGGGGATTGGATGTTGATTGGGAATTTGGGGTGTAGGGATTTTTATAACGTCTGCTTAAGCTTAAATAAATGAGTGATTCTCGAATAGTTTTTGGAGTACAACTCTTTTCTCCCTCAAAACGTTATAAGAGAGAATAATTATAACTCAATTATTTTTTTTTTACTTTCTATATAGTAATTCTAAAGCATTTCACTTTTGTGTTAAACGATCTAAATATTACAACTAAAATGTTTCCTCAACTGGACTCAGATCTGGACAAATGTAGCACTGATCAGGAAAACTGTTTGTATCAGCCTGTCTTGATATGGATGAGTTTAAATGCAGGTATCACAATGCTTGGTTCTGCTCTGGTAACATATCTTCAGGTAACACACAATGAATGCTTTTATGTATTCAATATATCGTATCGTTGTGTACATGCATGCAGAATCTAAAGTTAGCTTGAATCAACCCTTGACGACTAAATTATCATTTACAAATTTTGTTTTTGCAAAATGATATTGCTAGCGATTTATATTTTTTTTAAAAAGATCAGTCACAGGCCTTTTATCAAAGTGTTTTAAAATGTTATCATCACCACCAACACAACATGAATAAAGGTTTATCCATAGATATAAAGTACTTTATATTTATGGGTTTATCTATATAATGTATATTTTGAAAGTGGTGGTCACTTTCAGCTTTTCTATTCAAAATTTAAAGCCAAATGTTATAATAATATTGATATGAAACAAAAAGAAGAATAAAAGCTAAAAGGAACCGTCATTTAATTACGCATATCTATCATTTTACGTTGATTTTATGTTTTAATAAAGATTTAGTTTGCATTTTAATCTTTCAAAAGTATTTCTTTATAGCTCAACAGGCTATTTATTTCTTTTCTAATCAGCCAATGGCAGCAGGAAGTGGAATTCCTCTAATCAAGTCTTATCTAAATGGAGTAAGAATACCAGGTCTTCTATCACTAAGTGCTTTTGTGGCGAAATGTGGCGGCGTTGTTTTGTCCATTCTTGGTGGCCTTGCATGTGGAAAGGTAAATCGTAACCTTATAAAGATACAAGTGTGGCCCGAATTTAAGTGTCACTATATAATATATTACGGCCAATGTTTTCTAATTGGCCAATGTCTGGCATGTAACGGATGTAAACATCTATAAAAGAGAGACATTGTTAAAAATTTTTGAGTGGCTAAAAACGTTAAAGCAAGATAATTAATTGCAAACAGATTGGGCGTAGCCGACTTTCTTTAGTTAACATGAACATATTTAGTCGTAGTTGAGATTTGTAATATTTTGGTTACTAATTCAATACTAATTGAGATAATCAAAACAATGCCTTATTTTTCTGTATCATCCCCTTGTTCAACAAAAAAAAAAGTCATTAACCAATTTAGATAGACAATTTTTTCAATACATTTTTTGTGTTACTGTGTTAAAATATTTTAAATTCTATATTGCTTGCCAATGTCAGTCATGGGCCTATCAGCAAACATTAGCAGTAATACATAGTATATGTATATGATACTATATGATATACATTTTAAGGACACCCTGTATTTATTGGTAAATGAACTGCCTGAAATGATAATCTTTACCTCTGTATGCTTAATTTTTTTTCATAAATTGGAGGTGGGGGTGGGGAGGTGCAGATGGACAAATGATAGTGATGCTTAAAGCATCTGACTGTTGACTTAAGGTTATAGTGAAAACCAGCCCCGTAGCCAAAGGGGGGGCACTGGGGGGGCCGTGCCCACCCGCTAGGTGTGGATTCCCCCCCCCCGCTTAAAAAGAAGAAAAAGAGGAAAACATAAAGAAAAAGTAACTAAAATGAGAAGGTAACCTCTTGCTGGGTATTGGTGCCCCCCTGCTTACTTTGACCTGGCTACGGGCCTGGTGAAAACCCCAGCATTTTGTCAGGTACTGGTAAAATTTCACACAGCTTAAAGATAAGTGCCTGATATTAGTTTGGGAAAGTAGAAATGGCTGGGAACTGTGCTAGTCACATAATCCCACTCACAGGGTGTGGCTCTGGTCATGGTCACCGTCAATGCCGGATGTCTTTGTTCAATCTTTGACAAATGCAAGGCATAGCAAATACAAAAAAAAGGGGGAAGCTCACAGACAGCTTTCTGATGCAAATTGGAGACAGACAAGGATCCTTGCTTTCACCATTCCTTTTCCTTCTTGTTATAGACTAGATTATTAAGAAATCCACATTGGAATGAAGGAATGCAATCCAATGGACTTTGTTGAACCAGCTGGAAGACCTTGACTTTGTGGAAGACCTTGTTCTGCTTTCACATAGCACTAACAGATGCAAGAAAAAACAAATTTTGTGACAGCCACAGCGTTGGAATTTGGTTCTGAAATAAATAAAGACAAAACCAAGATCCTGAAAATAAACACCACCAACATGAATGCCATTACACTTAAAGTCATATATGCCTTCAATAAAGTAACAGGGCTTGGTCCTATGTAAACGGGGTTAGGGTTTGGTGGTATGATGCTTTGCTTTTGCTTACAATTTTAATAGAATGTTTTTACAAAATTACTTACCATTTTGACTCTCATCTGAATATGAGTATTCAATATGTTTTTTAACAGGAAGGACCGATGGCTCACTCTGGAGGTATCATTGCTGCTGGTATCGGAAAAGGAAGAATACCATGGTTTAAGAAATATATAAATGTGAGCCTAATAAATTATATTAATTATATTAATTTCTGTTTGTTTGTAAGTAAAGTTTATCAACTTATATTTCATGAGTAACTTACTAAAATTTTCTGTCTGGTCTCTGACAAATTTTCGATTTTACTAATTACATCACTTTCATTTTAAGACTCCTTTCTTTTCAAGATCACATCTTTATTTAATTTTCAGTCATCAATGGGGGTTACAACCAAATTAAGACAAAAAAACCTACAGGGGAGATAAATCTCTTTCATTGTGTCAGTCTTATTGAGTGGGTTTTTTTCTAATAAACATTTTCTTTTAGAAAACATTTGAAATAGAGGGATCCTTTTGATAGTATATGTTAAACAAGGAAATTATGCGAAATTTGTGAGATGATTTTAGGCATCTTATATTTGACGGTATAAGATAACTTTTTTTCATCGCATTGTTTAATTTTTATATTTCAAATTCTGTTACTTTTAAAAATTTACTTAGAGATTACTAACATAAATGTATCGACTGGTACCCAAAAGTACTTTTTTTTACACTTCTCTAAATTTTACCCATCTTTGACAGCTGTATGGATTATTTAGAACTGACCATAACATTCGAGATCTAGTAGCAGCTGGGGCAGCGTCAGGTGTGTCTGCTGCTTTTGGGGCGCCTGTCGGTGGAACTTTGTTTAGTGTGGAGGAGGCAGCCAGCTTTTGGAATACGGAATTAGTCTGGAAAGTGGTAAGATTCTTTGCCCATATTTGTCTTCAATTATTAGAGACCAGTATTTTGTAATTGTTAATATTTGTGGTGGGGAAAAATTTCTTGACATTTTCTTATGAAAATCTATTTATTCATTTACATTTTTAGTTTTTTTCAGCCATGGTTGCTTGTTTTTCCACGAACTTTCTATTAAGTGCCTTTGAAGGTCACCCAACGCAACTCTCCAACCCCGGTCTGGTGCGCTTCAATACATTTCCTGTAAGTTTTGAGCATTAAAAATTGTAAAGTCTCAGAAAATTGTTTGATGCATCAGAATTTTTAAACATAGGCTCAAAGTTGTGTTGGATAATTTACACAAATGTAACCAGATTGAATAAAAATACTAGAAATGTTGGATTTTTACATTAAAAAGACATTTGAAACATTACAGCGATTTATGAAATTTACACATACTAGCTTTGTTGTCAGTAAACATGAATTATGTTTAGGACATTCAGATTATGTTTATATTCAGATGAAATGAAAAATTCAAAATTAAAATATCTTGATGGCAGGCCATCCATAGCCAAACAGTGTGACTTCTATTTTCTTTCAACTATTCAATCTATATAGGCCTCCAATAAACTAAATAAATAAAAATTGAGCAATTTTTACGAAATTATGTTATAAACTTATGACAACAATTTATTGACACATATTTATGTACATTTGTACATGTATGTATTATAATTTTTTCTTTGATCATCTTTCTTTATCAACCAGAATCTAACTTTTGATCTGATTGAAATTCCAGTGTTCATAATAATGGCAGCTATAGGTAATGGCACTTATTTAGTTTATGAATAGTTACATTTATATTCAACATTAACTTTTTTTATTTTTTTTAAAATGACTCTGGCTAAAATCTTATCACCACCAAAAAACTTGTACACAATGAATAGCTTTGGCATTTCAAATGTGCACAGGGTCTTATGTTGTCTCAGAAGTTCAACTTAGCTACAGCAGACAACTTCTCTCCTGATTGACTCAGTGAAAGATTTTTAAGGAACGATAACCACATAGAAGAACTTACGGGATTATGTGAAGCTTTTTAAGCCATTTAAACCTAACCCCCATCCTGGCATAAAGCCAGTCATGTATCGCATCAACATCCTTTGGTACCTATCTGTGCTTTGCCATAGAAGTGAAAACCTCTGACCTATGAAAACCTTTTTTTTCACCCCACTGTTTTATTCTGGCATAATATAATGATCACTGAGCTGTACTTTTAAAATACATTTTTCAAATTATGTGTAGATTAAAACCTATATATCTATGCATAAAATGCCTCATAATTAGCAATCTCTACTGCTTCTGAGCTAACTATCGGGACCCACATTGATGTAAATTAATTTATTGATATTTTATTAATAGTTATTTATAATTTATATGAAGAGATTTATTTTGACTCGTTGTTTTATTGTGATATGTTTATCTAAAAAATGTCTTTGATCTCATTTCTGTCCCAGGTGGCCTCATAGGCTCGTTATTTGTTGTGATGAATTACAAGTTGACGGTGTTTAGACAAAAGTAAAGTATTATGTTCTTCCAGTTGATGTTTCAAATGATAACATTTACATTTGAGTGTGCATGTACAGTTTGTGAATGAATGGAAATTGCATGTGTGTTTACTAAACAAAATTAAATTTGTTACATGCATGGGTTGTTTATGCTTTTTAAAATCTTTTTCAGTTTGTAAAATTTCATATGGAATTTTTATTGCTCAATTTTTACTTTGAAAACTTTTTAATATTTCTTTTTTTATGACGTATTTTTTAGGCATTCATCGAATTATTTCTTTTTATCTGTAATAAGTATGTTAGATAAGACTTACAAGCTAGTTGATTTTAATTTTATTTTATCAGGTATTTACACAGAAAAAAGTGGATCAAAGTCATTGAAGCCTCTTTGGTCTCTGTGGTCAGCGCAGTAGCAGCCTTTGTGCTCATGTTGACTGTTAAAGACTGTACTACCACTCAGCCTTACAACGACAACCCAATCAATACAACGGTGAGATGTTGTTTTTATGCTGATCTGTCAAGTCCCTATCAGAATGAGATGTTTATCTCTTAGATCCTATAAACCACCTTGGGACCGTTTTTTGTAGTTCATTGCTTTTACCATGATTTCTTGAGTCGTTTTTACTTTTTTACAGTGGCATCTTATTTAAAATAGCAACACTTAACTCCAGTGTGAGAATTATAAATAATTTACATGGTTATAGAGATTTTAGTTGTTGGGAATACATATTGATCTTTTTATTAAAGTATGAAGTGGGAAATATTATTGCACTGACCTAAACATTTTAGAAGAAACACGAGTTTAATATTTTATTTTATTTTTCTCGTCCTTATGAACTCAGTTTTTGAGACGCAGAAATTATTGTATTATTTACGTCCTCCGCGACTAAGTAAGCTCCGGGGGGGGGGGCATTATAGCTTGGATTTTGTTGTTTGAAGGTGTCCACAATCTACTGTCCAGTTAATTTACACCAACTAGTAATTATTTTTTTAATATTTTTTTTTTACAATTTCTTCCATCAACTTAGTACTGTTATGCGTACCAGATTAGGAGTCAGAAGTACCCATATTTTTTTCTGTAGAAATTTGTCTCAATATCTCTTTAAATGTCAACAATAATGATTGAATTATGGTGTTTCAGATGGGATGTGGTGATGATGGATACAATGCAATGTCCACCATGTTTTTAACAACCCCGGAAGGCTGTCTGAAGGCATTACTTCATGATCCTTATGGTAAATCAAAAAAAATCTGTAGAGTTTTTTTTCTTTTCACAAAACCTGCTCAATGTTTTTAAAAGTACCATTTCTTCAAAAGAAATAAAAAAAAAAAATATATTTTCATGATTGTGTTTAGGATAGAAATAAATGATAATATCTGTGGACTTGGACTGTAATTTATTACTTTCTAGACAATTTAACTGATTTTATTTTCTTATTTTTTAATTTCTTTATCACTTTTGTTTTTTAATTTTGGCTAATTTTTTTTTTGCTTTTTTGTCCTGTTTTCCCCCGTGAATCTTTGGCTCCTTTTTAGTCAAGACATGAATATTTCCTTTTTATTTTACCACCATTAAATGATTTCAAATGCATTTTAACTCACCTTAATGGGCATTAGAAAGGTAAACACAAGATAAAAATTACATGTAATAGGGTACGTGTAGTTACAATAGAGCTATAGTATATTTCGTTTAATACAGTTGCCAAGAAAATATAATCGACTCAAAGCAAATATTTCATTTGACTTTAGGCTAATTTTTAAAAAAAGTGAATTAATATGAATGATTTTATGGTTGATAACAAGAAAATGATTGTGCTTTGTTCTAAAATCTCTTTTGTCTGCAAATTTCAGATACATATAGTGTCTTGACCCTAGTCCTTTTTGTCACCATTTTTTTTCTCCTTGGCGTCTGGACTTACGGCCTTAGTGTATCCAGTGGTGTATTCATTCCTTCCCTGACCATTGGTGCAGCATGGGGTCGACTCATTGGCTTAGGTGTCATCCAGCTTTTCCCTAACCAGGTAAGTTTTTTTTTTCCTTTTCATAACATAGTACAATTAAGACTTTCAAAATACAGTGTTAGACTGCTTAAATTGTAGTACATGTAATCCCATACTTTACTTTAAAAAATGGACAACACAAGATGAGCCTGTTTTTAAAATGATACTTATAGACCTTTAATTTTTTAAGCAATCTACGCTAACGATCAACTAAAGTTGGAAAAAATCTCATGTTTACATTTTAAGGATTTTAATTTAATTATTTTTTACAACAACTATTTTTAAATTAAACATAGCCATTGTTTGTGTAGGCTAACATATTAAAGTAAATCAGGTCCTAATAGGGGGAGTTAAAAATACACAGAAATAGTGAAAATAAAATCATGGAGTTTTAAATGAGAATTTAAAATATGGAAGTTGTTTTTGGGGTTGTAACACTGTACATGTGTTTAGTTTCGCCTTGTAAATTCTCAGCTTATTGAGATTTATTATTGAAATATTCATATTATTCAGTTATTTTATATCAACAGTTTAAATATGTTTTTTCTAGACCTCTTCTGTGTCAATTGAATGTTTTGAAAACTGGTTAAGAAATCTCAGAATATAAATAATACAGAATGCGTATTGTCAGTATAAATTGAAATATCAGACAGCTGCCACATCTGTTCTATTTTCTATCGACAGGAAAATAAAACAAATGGCAGCATTTTTCAAAGTAATAATTATATAACTAAGTGCTTTCTGTATGATATATATAATCTGTGTAAGAAACAAAACTAAAAAAAAAGTCTTGTTATGCATTGAAAAAAAAATGACTGTTTTATCTATGCCTTCTTTGGACTTTGTTGGAGGTAATAAAATAAAAATAAGTTGGCTCTGTGATTTATGTATCGTATCTATATTTATAGGTTATCTCTGTGATTTATGTATCTATATTAATAGGTTCTCACGACCAAGGTATGACTGACCTTTGACTTGATAAAATTTAGAGCTTTGTTTTTGTTTTGTTTTTATGTTGTTGTTTTTTTTTAATTAATTTTAATTTCCTGTTAAATTCTAACCAAATTTAATATAAAAAAAATCTTTCAGAATAATTAAAACCTTTACCTGTTCCAATATTTTGATGTTATAAGTAGAATGAGGTCAGCACGCTGTGAATTTCCAGAATTTTATTGAGTTGATCATAATTTATATGTAAGCCATAAGGAGTACTAAAAGCTTTAGAAAAGGCATACTGCTTAAATATATCAATTATTGTACTTACCTTATTTCAGTTAAAATATTTGGTTTTAGTTTTATTTTTTATGTTGTTTTTTACTTGTGAATATATTATCTGCATACTGTAAAAAGTTGTTGTCTCAGCATGAATTTAACAATTAAAATGTAGAAACGAAAAAATATTTGAATGATTCAAAATATCAATAGGTCAGGAAAAATATTTTGAATTTTTTGCTGTTAAATATCTCTGAGCAAAGGGAAGTAATTCACTTTGTGTGTAACATATGGGTAATATGTCTTAGTCAACTGAGGACAAGTATGATTTTATTTCTACATTTTATTCTTAAGCATAATTCATACAAACATAAAGAAGCCTTAGGCATTGTTCACATTTTTTTTATTCTAAAAGAATATCATTCATAGCCTTATTTGCTTATTATATATCAAAACTTATTTCTTTCTTAAACTATTATTTCTCTGGTGAAATATTTTCCACATTGAAATTATTTTGATAAAAACATTCTATTAATGTATTTACTTTAGGATGCGGTAGAACATGTTATTTATTATGCATCTGTAACTTTGGGTATTTTTTTTTTTTTGGTTTGTTCTAGGCCAAAGATGTTGGGAAGTATGCATTGGTTGGAGCAGCATCCCAGCTTGGTGGGTGTCTCAGGACGACCATCTCACTGACTGTGATCATTGTTGAATGTACGGGTGACATTACATTTGGGCTGTGCATCATGTTGGCGCTCATGATCTCAAAGTGGGTCGGTGATTTCTTTACAACGGTGAGGGCCCTCCAAGTTTTCTGTTCAATTACTGCGGATGTGTTGATATTGTGCTTTGTAATTATTCTTATTGACATTGTGCTTTTTGTATTCACATGATGATTTGTTTTGTGTTTACACTGTACATTTAGTATTATATTTACATTATGCTTTGTGTTTTTTTTTAAATAAAAATAGTGCTTTGGTTTGTTTTGCATTTACATTGTACTTTTGTTTTATAATTACATTTTACTTTTGTTTTATATTACATTGTACTTTTGTTTTATAATTACTCTGTACTTTGTTTTACATTGTGACTTATTTGTGTTCTCCAGGGTCTGTATGATATGAATGTTGAGGTTAGTGGCATTCCATTGTTGTCTTGGGAACCACCACCTTTGTGTGACCACGTCTATGTCAGGTAACTTTTACAACAAGTTCTCAACCTGTGGTGCACGTATCTCTGGGGATAAGTGGGGGACAGACTGAATTAAAGACACAAGAAAGCTGTAGTTGGTTGGGAACTGCTAACTTTGAGTATCAATATATGTAATATCTCATAACACTTGTTTAGATAAATTGTGACAAAATGTTTAGAATATTATTTCATATCTATAAGTCATTTAGTTGATCACTTGGGTTCAGATATTTATGATTTAGAAGCTAACTGTCTTTCTTTTCAGTGATTTTATGAGTCAGCCAGTGATGACTTTTCTCCCTGTGGATAAAGTCGGCCATGTTTATGAATGTCTGTTGGGTGAATCATTTAATGGTTTTCCTGTTATTGAACAAGATCCTAATGTAAGCATTAGAGTTTTTTTTCTTTCATATGCATATTTAAATTTAACTCTTTAAACTTTCCCTAGGACAGTAGAATGGCTAATTATCTTTTTTTTATTAAATTCAAGTCAAACAGAAATGTAAAATACATTCATATTTGATGCAACAGTATTTTATTTATATAGTTTCAATTGAAAATTTCCAGCATGTCATGTTTTTCATTTTATTAAGTCTAGATTATGAAACCAGTTAATCTGAATAGTATTTGAATAGTATCTGAATAGTATTTCTTGCTTCTATGTATATCTATTTAGATTATAAAAAGTCATTACTTGTTTTTCTTATCGTGTCTGACCAGTGTGATGTTCGGTATAAAGGGAAATTGCGAGGAATCATCCTTCGCTATCAAATCTTGGTTCTTCTCAGTAAAAGGGTAATTTATTTTAAAATTATCATTTGTTGTTGTTTACTAATGCTCTATGAGACATAAAAATTGTCACGGAACTGTAAAGGGAGGAACTTTAAAAGTGATATTGTCTTTTTAATATTGAAATAATTATATTACATCACATAGAATTTTAGAACGGTACAAATATATGGCAAGGCACAAAATAAAAGGTTGAGAAGCACTGGTCAAGGCTGTTTGTCCAGTGACATCTCTAAATCTCTACATCTCTAAATCTCTACATCTCTATATCTCTACATCTCTATATCTCTACATCTCTATATTGCTTAAGAAGATCTTTTGCAGAACATCTTTTTTCAGATGGAAAAAAAATACTTAAATTTGGCAACGTGTTGCAATAATAAATCAATATTTACAATGCTTCCCTGTTAGCATATCATTAAAAATATTTCATTTGATTAAGACGTGAACGTAATGATAACCTGAAAAGAAAATCAAGTAAAAAAAAAATCTTACAATTTTGTAGAAATGAAAAGCAGAACATCAGAAGTACCCTTGCAATCAATTAATTTCTCCTTACTATTCTAGGTATTTTCTGCTGAGGGCACAGTACCATCCAATCAAAACAGCATAACACTGAAGGATTTTCAGAAACCTTATCCAGTGGCATTGAGGATTGAGGTAAAAATTATCCTTATTCATAAGGTGCTATAGTACAATCATAACATAAAACATAACTGGCAGTCTTGCTAATGTCACTCTACCCCAATATTTGATACCACTATTACACCCTCATTTCCTTAACATGTTTAATTTTAACAAATGAAAAAAAAATAAATGTTCAAGTTGAAACGTTAAATGTAACATTAAAAAAGTCTGTGGCCAACTTTTCACTTAACGATATTTGGAGCCCCGGACTGGCTGTCACTGGCAACTCATTTACCCTGCCCCCCCCCACCCGCCCATTTGGGTGCAGCATGCCCTGGTGGTGACTTACCTTGAATTGTTTCATGTTTCCCTCACTCGCCTCACATTTATTTTGAAAAGAAGATCTGGAAGGATTGTTTTTTTTTTAATTTTAGCATTAAAAAAAAATATTTTTTTGTCTTGGCTGCAGGACATAACATTGAGTGATGAAGACAAGCAGTGTGTCATAGATTTCAGACCATTCATGAATCAAACACCGTACACAGTTTCACTGGTAAAAATAATTTCACTGTGGTTTTTTTTATTATTATTCAAACCCTTTTACATGCTTGAAATCAAGAAATGTTTTATCAAATGTCCTTACTTTACCCTCAGAACTTTTCAATGCCAAGAGTCTTTCGACTGTTCAGAGGGCTAGGCCTTCGCCATCTTGTAGTTGTCAATGATGAGTTTGAGGTTAGTGTATCTCGTGTTATTATTTTTTTCACTTGAAGTGATAATTGTATGAAAAAAAAGAGGATATATATTCCCCCAGGATACTAGGCCAATGTGTACACTTAGTGCTATCTTCCATATATTCCCCCAGGATACTAGGCTGATGTGTACACTTAGTGCTATCTTCCATATATTCCCCCAGGATACTAGGCCAATGTGTACACTTAGTACTTTCTTCCATATATTCCCCCAGGATACTAGGCCAATCTGTACACTTAGTGCTATCTTCCATATATTACCCCAGGATACTAGGCCAATGTGTACACTTAGTACTTTCTTCCATATATTCCCCCAGGATACTAGGCCAATCTGTACACTTAGTGCTATCTTCCATATATTCCCCCAGGATACTAGGCCAATGTGTACACTTAGTGCTATCTTCCATATATTCCCCCAGGATACTAGGCCAATGTGTACACTTAGTGCTATCTTCCATATATTCCCCCAGGATACTAGGCCAATGTGTACACTTAGTGCTATCTTCCATATATTCCCCCAGGATACTAGGCCAATCTGTACACTTAGTGCTATCTTCCATAATTGGCCCTTAATAACCTCAATTCTTTCTTTGTTGGCCAGTTAAAATCCTAATATTTTAGGCCGGAAATCAGAGTCATTAAATGTTTGTTGTTCAAAATAATTTTTTGTTTTTTTTTAAAATAGTTTATTTCATAGAATCCTTTTTTTTTTTTCAATTCCAACTTTTAGCCCATTGGTATGGTGACACGGAAAGACCTGGCCAAGTACCGAGCTGAAATCAAAAAAGGAATGCTGCACATGGAACACTTGACTGTGGAAAACAGATAAAAGAAAATGATATAACAAGAACAAGATGGAATAACATTTGGTATCAATTATTATGTAATACAACATAAGGAAACACAGATAAATGCAACGAGCAGATCTGCTTTGTCACTGTTCCTGTGTGACCTCAAGTAGCAGTTCCTGCAAAGAACTTTGAAGTTGTTAACAAGTTACTTCACACGCTAGTACTAAAATAGGAAGAACAATTTTTTTTTTTAATGAATAATGAAAATTGAAGACATTTTTTGTCACTTTGTGTTGATCTGTAGAATTCATTTAGTCACACTCATCATTACGAAATACTTTTTAAGAGAATTTTTTTTTTTTACAATAATTATTTTTGATTTCCAATCATAGAAAAGAAATTTTTGTTATCTGAATCACTTAGAGTTATGAGATTTCTTGTATTGCACTGAACAAAGTCCGACTTTAATTTCACTTTCCAATATATAAAATGGCAAGTTCTGGTCACTTATCAAATATGGATGGCATTCAATCTTTTGTATTTGTCGTCTCCACATGCACTTATGAAATGCGCTCTAAAGCCATCCATCCCTGGAAACAGAAAAGTGAAAAAAAAAAACATTTAGAGAAAGTAACTCCTCCGTAGAAGTTGATTCTGGGTCAGTGAGTTGTATCTGGGTCAGTGAGTTGTATAGGTTGCTTATCATTTTATTTTCGTACACTACATTCCTTTTATCTTTTTAGTAGTTGGTTTTTTTTTTTTTACATTCAAAAATTTTGTATCTATGTAAAGAAAGAAAAAAATATTTTGTGGGTAAATAATCTGATTTTTATGTAGCTGGCTGTTGATTTTGTGAAATGATATATTTATCATAATGATTTTTAAAGAAACTATTTAATAGTCAGTTCAATGATAACAACCTTTGACACCGATATATATTGATTTTCTTGTGAGAAACCTTCAGTCATTATTGTTTGGTATATCAGTATGAGTTGCACCTGCATTTATATCATTATCTATGCACTGATCTATGTAATGAAACCTGGTCCTTGTATAATGAGGCAGCTGGAGTATTTTCCTGGTAGTCTTGCTAGCTGGTATTAATTAATAATGTTGTTGTTATTACGTCTTTTTGCCTTGCTTGTTCTACCTTATTTTCTTTTTGATCATTGAAAAACTGCTGATTATTATTTTTTTTTTTACATCCTGAAACTGACTGACTTTTTTTTTGCCAGCCTCATATTCAACATCTAAATCTTGATATGTTGCTAAAAATTCCAGGGAGATAATTTCTTTTGACCTACCCTAGAGTTAACATGTAACAGCCCCTGCTTGTCAGTTATGATAAGTCACTAGTGGTTTAATCCTTCTCTCCCTTCTGAGTCTTCCACTTGTTCAAGACGTCTGAAATTTATCCTATTTTCACATTTATAGTGGACATTTTTTTTTCATTGATGACCGTGATGTGCTAGAAGCTGATAATGGCCAAACTTGTACTGCAGTGATCATTTATTTTGAGAGTAACATTTTTTATGGAAGAAGTGATACATGTGTTGAGGGGACAAAAAATTGATTGTTCAAAATACATTGTTTGTAGATGTCCGTTATTTTCATCAATATTTTAACATGCACTTTTTAAGTTGTTTTGCTTCAACATATCACATTGAATGAAATGTTCAATTCTGTTCTGCTTAAATAATTTTTTTCATAGTTGTAAAATATGTACAAACAATTTTTTTCTTGTGTATTATATTCTGAGAAGGGCAATTTTACTCTCATAATCATTTGTATGAGGAAAATTCATTTTTATTATCACATTTTCCCCTCTTTGATATATATTTTTTAACACAAATTATTACATAACAAATATTAGGACTATGCCCTCTACACCTCAAGCTCCATTTTATGTCAGTTTTGATCTTCATTTAAATTAATAATTTTCTCTTACAATATTTCTACTAGTTCTCAGTTCACAAGTATATTCATTTTAATACATGTCTCGTCCAAACACATTTAAAAAAAAAAATATTGCTATGAGAAGTTATTTTAAGACGGGACTTTCCCAGCCCTTTCATTAGGAATACCACATTTTTTAAAAACTCTTCTCAAATTTATTTGTCTCCACACACAAAAAAAAACTTACCGTATCATTTTTTCATAACCAGTTTTAATATCACTGAAGTAATTCATTTTAAAATACTTGTTTAATGACCGTCTGTCGTACTGGAACATAAAGTACTACTGACACCCCTAGAATTGGCATGGAAACATTTGAGAGCACCTCAATGTATTGTGAACT
The DNA here is from genome assembly GCA_021962125.1 of Bulinus truncatus. NCBI lineage: Eukaryota > Metazoa > Mollusca > Gastropoda > Planorbidae > Bulinus > Bulinus truncatus. Next base: position 4,337,972 of record JAGDYQ010000037.1, on the reverse strand, counting down.
TGGTGGTAGAATATTTGTAAGCACTTATTATTTTATAGAAGAACCCTAGGTTTGTCCCTGCTCTCAAGAAATTTACTAGTAATACCGATATTTTTTTTCCCCATTGTTGCAAAGTCACTTTTTTTTCTTGATAGTCTGCTAGCCTTCTAAAAATTTAAACAGACCCACTAATTAACTTATGAAAAAAATTTAAATAGAAAGTTAGTATTAGATCAATTAGATTTTTTTAAAATCTTTAGTTAGAGAATTATTTCTTGTTTAATTTTGTAGTTGCTTCCATTACATTCCTATGAATTATGTTCCAACAGTTTAAGGCGCCTTTTTTGTTACAAAATTCTGTATTACAGCTGACCTGTTGTTTCATAAGCACTGTATTTAGCTGTCTTTGTGACTTTAATTACGGATAAATGAAAGAACATTAATGCTTTCATAATTTTGATTGTGATACTTTTATATAGAAGTGATGACTAATTGTTAAGTCTTCCATGTTATTTTTTTTTTAATATTATGAATTTTTGAAGAAAATTGTATGAAAGTTTTTCTGGTTAATTAGGACAATAGTCACTAGTCATTTTTAGATTTTTATCAACATTGCAGGGTTGCTTTAGCATGAAAAGAATAATTGTTTTTTGTAAAATGGCAATTATTTTTTTTTCTTAGCTTTCTTAAAAAGAAAAATTAGTGGTACATGTAATAGATTTTGACAGCTTCTATAAAAGGTTTAAAAGCCCCCAGCAAGATGTCACATTTTTTTTTATCTATTATAATTTTTTTCACATTTACTAAACCAGAGTTTTCAAATCACTTTACATTTGGAAAAAATATGTGCAGTGGTTCATTAGTTTTGTTATTCATCAATAAAACACATTCAATAATTTTTTTTATTATTAAAATTCTTAAATGTTTACTTTCTAATAGTTTTATAGCAGTTACTGTATTAATAGTGTAAAATGTTTTTTTCCCGTACAATCGAATTATGTATTTAGTAGACCTCAAAACGAAACAAGTTAAAATGAAGCATTTACCTCGTTAGTTTTAATGTTTTTCCATCTCTAATATAAATATTTTTAAACAAAAAAACATTTAAAACCTTCTTAACATTTCATTGGAAGTTTATTTTAATGTTTTTCAAAATGTCTATAAAATCAATCCATGTACCAGTATTAAAATTGATAACATTTTATCAAATTTGAAATGAATAATTTTTATAGAAAAAAATATGTGTTGGCAACCTAAGAAACTTGCAATGGACTGAAAAAATATATATAACTGTATTCAGTGTGTCAGAAAAGAAGTTACTACAAAATTTTGACTTCAGCACGATCGAGCATTTATATAAACTTTCCACGTTTGATCCTTTCCACGTTTGATCTCCTTAACACTTTATTTACAAAATTGTTCCATGTAGATTATCATATAAAAATTTAAACTGAGCAAAGTCTAATCACTTTGTTGGTAACAATAAGGAAGTCTTCGTCCTGTAGTTCACGCAAAGCATCATCAAACATCTCTTTGGTAATGGGCTGAAATAATAAATAAAAAAAAATTACCACAAAGTTAAAGAATCAATAATTATATTCACACATGCAAAAGTAATACTAAAATCTTTCCAGTGACTAAATAAAGATTTAATAGGAAGGAAACCCAGCAGGTTTACACAATTTCTTGGTAGGTCAGAAGAAGGTGAACTCTTTATTTTGCATACAAATTAATAATGAACTAAAAAACACATCAAACATTTAAAAACTAAGATAGCTACTGTGAAGTTTAAAAAATTCAAGAACATCAGTTGATAGATGGAATGGATTAAGTGTGCCAATGTATGAGATGGCTGAGTTGAGTGTACATCAATTGTTTACCTCAATGAATGATACATTCATAATGATTACATCAATAATAAACATATTGGACCAATAACTGAAGTTTCTATAAAAGTTTTAAAACTTGTACGGCTACTGCTGGCCATGCTTTAAAGGGTTCAAGTTTCATACTCTGAAAACCTCTAAAGGGAGTTAAATACAAATGGTAGCTGTAGAGTTATGCAGCTATCTTTTCAAGATTTTAGCATAAACATGGCGAATTTTATTAGGTGAGAAAAACAAAGGTAATATTGATTATATAATAATGACATAGGAAAAGACAAACCCAGCCATAAGTAACATGATCTTCGCGTAGGAAGATGGGATGGGTTGTGGAATTTCAAAAAATGTGACTGGATGGGGAAAAAGTCAAGAAAAAAAGCGTTCATATAAATAATTGGTGCACAGTGCACAAGCACTATCAGGCTAAAGAAGGAAAAGCCATTAATTGAATGGACACATGAATAGAATGGTCTGAATTAATAATTCATTATACACATCGGCTCTAAGAGTCGCATTAGGCTACACTAAAATATAACGAAAAAAAAAATCTTGTTTGAATGCAATAATTGATTTGTATTGACTGAACTCGGGTTGATTTTGATTATGTTGAATTAAATTACAACAAGATACAATAAAAACAGAGTTTTTTTTTTTAAATAATTTTTTTTTAAAACATTTTTTTTTTTTTATTTCTTAATAAATTTCAATCTTGTCATGTTTGACCAAGTAAGTGTGTACCTAGCCTCCACTTAACCCCACTACAGCTTTAAACAAGCAATTTTGTTGACATAAAATGTAGCACGGTAGGAATATACATGTGTGTATCGCTCCTTTGAGTTACCAGAAAGGAGTTACCAGCTCCTGGTAATAATGTGCTAGCATAGATCTGGATCTGAAACATGTATTATTAATGCAAGGGAAATAGCTCATTTATTACTGTTGATCGTCATAGTTAAACACGGTTATTTCCCTTAGTTAAATTATAGTTTTCTTTTTACTCGCATTTGTTTAAAAAAAAATTAATTGCATATAATTTCTAAATTTCAAGATAATCTATCACAACAAAGTGCCTCAGAAATAGATGACAAAATTTTCCCCAAAAGAAAATAAAAATAATAAATTAAACAGAAGTTTTGAGTGGAGAAACGGTTAGAACAATGAATCCTACAGCAGCTATTATAATCAATAATGAAACAAAAAGCTCTAGAGCTTTGGACATAACAGGCATCTACAATAAAAAATTTTTTGTTTCAATCATTTAAACATTAACAACGACTTACATAATCTGAAGTTTCACGAAAATCTTCGTAAAGTTTTTGATGCTTGAGAGTCGGAACTTTGCCTTTAGACTGAATAAGTTTCTTGAGGGCAGCTGCCACTTCAGCCTTCCTCTTACGTGCGGCTCCACTGATACCTGTGGTAAGGATTGTGATGTCAATCTTGCCTGTAGAGGGATCTACAGCAGCTTGCTTTAGTGCCTCCTTATACAGCCTAGAGAATTTATCATTAGATTAACCAACAATCTTTCCAACAATACATTAAGTAATGTTTACATTTTTTTTTACATGACTGTAGAATTAATTAAATTTAGCCAGAATAAATTTAAAAAAAAAAAGTGTACAAAAAAAAAAAAAATATTTCAGAATTCTTGTTTTTCTATTTAAATAAATATTGCTTTTCCAAGTCTAAGAATATCATTTTTTTAAGAAATGTCCGATATTTATCCTTACCTTCTTGCCTCTTCAACATCTGCAACGTCCACAGTATTAGAAAGTCGCATCCTAGAATGGGCCTCTGCTAGACGAATAAGTGACTCCAACTGTCTGGGATAAGCTGAAACTTGACCTCTAGAACTTCCTACTTTTCTCATTTCCACATAAGCTTGGATAAATGCCTGGCCAGCTTCCTCTCCAATTTTAGGATGAATAAAGTTTTTTGCGTAAGTCAAGTAGTCTTTCAAAATACTCATGTCCTACAATAAAAAAAAAAGATTCAATTATTTTACATAATTCTCAAGTCTACCTAAATAACAAAACTGAAAAAAACATCACTTTTAGTCCTACATATTTAAGTTGATTTACAAAATAAAATGTATTAGTATTGAAAAAATTACTTTAAAAATGGTTTCATTTATTATGACAGCTAAAACTATTTTCTTTAATAAAATTAATGTTATTATTGGGCATTTGTTTTTTGTTAGCAGAAATGTTTTTCTATTTTACTGTTCTAACAAAAATTAACTTGCATAATTATTAGAAAATAGCTAAATTTTTGGGTCATGGCCTTATCTTAAGAAAGAAAAAAAGACTGAACTGCGATTCATTTTAAAAAGGCAGAAAAAGTAAATGAGAAAATTTACACCTTTGAAATTTACCACAACCGATCAGTTGAGGACCAATGTCTTAATTCATCAAATTTACTAAAAAAAAAAAGGAGGGGAAAAAAGGAAATTTTTTTTATACCAAGTTCTCTTCCTCCTCAGCTTCTTTACTTCGGAAATAAAGTGAAACCAAGTGACCAGCTAGGCGCCGATCAAACAATTCATCTTGTGGATCAAGTATTAGGAAAATAAGGTCAAATCTGAAAAGAAAAAGAAGATTTGTATTTTTTCCTTCAATTTTATTTATGCTATGTTTCAAACTACAAGAACAAAAAATTTTTTTTTTAAATATATTTTGTATGTACATAGTTTTTTTTAAAGTCCTCTACCTTGAGAGAAGTGTGTGGGGTAACTGAATGTTTTCTGTAATTGTCTTGTTTTTATTCCACTGTGACTCAACAGGATTGGCTGCTGCTAAAATAGAAGTTCTAGCGTTGAGGGAACAAATAATTCCAGCTTTAGCTATAGATAATGTCTGCTGTTCCTAAAATAAAAAAATAACAAAACATTGCAAGTTAATTTTTATGTAGTAAGTAGCATAATATATAATGCTTATTTCTTTTTTAAATTAACTTCGATCAAAGAATATACATTGGTTGATGAAATTCTCAACAGATAATTTTAATACATGTAACTTATAGACTTAAGTGTATGCTAAAAAAAAAAATGCAAATTTATAAATAAAACTGGAAAATAAGCTAAAAATACAATAAGGTTATTACCATGACTTCGTGCAAGACAGAGCGAGTGCTGTCATTCATTTTGTCAAATTCGTCAATACAACAAACACCATTGTCACTAAGTACTAAAGCTCCACTAGAGACAAAAGAAATATTGAATATTTAACAAAGTGAAGTTAAATTATAAATTATGAGTACAAAAATAATAATTTACCAAATAGAACCCATCAGTGAAACTTACGTTTGCAGCACCAACTGCCTAGTCTCAGGGTCTTTAGTGACATAAGCGGTCAGACCAACGGCACTGGAGCCCTTTCCAGACGTATACTGACCACGAGGAACAAGATGATGCACATATTGGAGCAGCTGAGATTTGCTGGTACCAGGATCTCCGCACAGAAGAATATTTAGCTCAGCCCTGTTAACAGATTTTATCAGAAGTATTTGACACTCAAAAAAAAAAAATGAGATAAATGGTAAAGCAAATTGAAATCTAAATGTGAATTAACGTGAGAACGTGAAACAGTTTACTGTTCATCAAAATGCTTAAAATGTGTTTACTGGTCAGCGAAGAATAAAATTTGGGATTGATTGCTCATTTGTTTAAACCTTTTATTGAATCTGAAAGTGCATTAATCACTTGAATAACTGAATTAGAAACTTTGCTTTAGTTAGGATCTGTTATATTAAAATAAAAACACTTGTTGAGATAAAATCTTCAAATTAACAAGTGATTTATGGTCTTGAATGGTGGGCTGACAGTGCAATGGACATAGAGGCACAAGAGGAGAAATAAATAGGTGACCAGACACAGCATGTAAATTGTGATAGCAAATCAACCTAATTACCAAAGCATCCCTCATACACTTATTTAAAAATGATCCAAAAACAGAACACTTTTTTTTTTAAAAGATTAGTTTAGGAAAAATTTACCTGAATTTTCCTCTACCAGCACTACTAAAGTCTTTTCTATTTCCTCCAAACAATTGGAGTAAAATGCCCTTTTTAATATCCTCGTTCTCATAAATACTTGGAGCTAAAAAGATCAGAAACAAGACAAGTATATTTAAAAAAAAAAAAAAAAAGAATCATTATTTTACAAAAAAAAATTATGTTATGGTTTTGAAAATGTTTAAAAGTTAAAAAAAATAAATACCTATAGCTCTTGCTAATCTTTCATAAATGTCAGCCTTTTTAGACAAACCCTTCACCATTTCTATCCTTTCTTCACTCATCTGAATACTTTTGCTGAAAAATTTTTTTGTTTTATTAAATAGAGTTTCATTATTTCGTTAACTCTTTTGTGCTGTTCACTCAGTTTTAGTTTTTAGTAACCATTAAGTAATGGAATGGCACCTACTGAAGAGAAACTACTCACCCATCATCCACTGCTTCATTTAGCCTTTTAGCATCCAGCTTTCGGAAGTGAACAACATCAATATGAGTTTTGTAAACAGATTTTACGTTACGCATCCTAGGATTAACACGAAGTGGTACAGCCCTGTAAATGCCAGTCACCGTGATACGATCACCAGGCTGGACGTAATCAACCAGGTCATTGTGAGCATACATAATAATTGTATGGGGAGTCTGTCCCGGAGGCATATCCTCTGGAAAAAAGAAATTCAAAATTTGTTGTTCACAATAAATAGAAATTAATTGCTTTTTGAAAAATGGCAGCAGAATATAACAAAGATATCAGTTTATTTTTCAAGGCTACTTATTTATATATTTATGTTACTGCTAATAAAGCCTGAAATCAAAATACTGCACATATCTTTCCAGTCCATTGAGGTAGAGAATTTTAATTATTTTGGGATGGTTTAAAAAAAAAGGATTTAATTACCTGGAGATTCCTGCATTTTGATCATTTGTTTGTCGGAAAACTGTGATCTGTTGTGAATCATCTGGTATGAGAACTTTGTGTTACAGTGGGTGCAAAGTGTTGGCTCAGCTATCCTGCCTCGATCTATCTCAACTGTGGTGGAGTTTTGACAAACGTGACACTGAAAGAAAGCTTCACGCATCTCTGGTATAAGTGAGGAAGTTCTGATCACCATGCCACAGACAGTTATAAGTTGGTCAATATCTGGAATTGACAAATATTTGTTTTATGTGAACTTTTTTTTTCACAAATATGAAAGGTGAAATGCTAATTTATTTGAGAGAGAGACAAACCTTCAGGATTCAGTGAGCGCATATTTTTAGTATGATCAGCATTGTACGGCCTAACTTGAATTTGATGCTCTAAAGTAGCAATAGGGAAACGCTCAAAGAACATTTCATTCACTGCCATGTCAAATGTTGGAATGACCTCCTGTGGGTATGAAATCAGCTGTCGATACAGATCAGCATCATACTCTTTAAGGTGTGTACAATTCACATTCAAGAAGGGTTCACCAATAACATTGATCTGTAATTAGTACAAATGATAAACACCATTATCACTTTAAAAAAAAAAAAAGATTTTCATTTTTAAATATTTTCCCCTTAAGCTACTTAATTGAGTAAAGATAACATTAAAAAAAATTACTTCGTCTAATCTCTGAAGATAATAAGGTTGTTCAACATCCATTCCAGAGAACTGTTCATCATCAGCCATTGATCGATCCACATATCTAGTAATAAAACTTCGAAATTTCACTTTACAATGACTCACGACAACATCTGTGCCCCAAATGACAAGTTGAGGTCCAGCATTCACTAAATCACTTCCTGTTTCACTACGGTCAACATCCTATAACAGTGAAATAAAATGTTTTCATCAAAATGAATAAAGCAAACAAAGAATCATTATCTTGTAGCTACAAAAAAAGATTTTGAAAAATCACAAAGAGATGACTTACTGAAGGAGGGTCAGTTCCACCAATAGCAACCTGCCGCATTTTCCTTTCACTCCGGACATCTGGTCGATGTCTGATTGGTGTTGCTCCAGGACCTGGTGTACCAACACTAACTGATCCTGGTGTTCCATAGTTAAGAGGTGAGCTCAAATCAATCTCACTTGCAAGCAAAGCTGTGAAACAATAAATACATTTTATAACACAAAAAAAAAAAATGGAAAGAGCTTTAAGCCATGTGTTACTTAGGTGAAAATGGGACGGATGGCCGAGTGGTGGAGATACTCGACTGTCAACCTGAGAGTTCTGGGTTCGATCCTCTGTGAGGCCCATGGAATTTTTCCAGGTCTTATTTGGTGCAAAGTCGTCCCACAAGTCCACCCAGCTTAAAATGGGTACCTGACTTAAGTTGGGGAAGTAAAGGTGGCTGGGCGTTGTGCTAACCACACAATCCCTTCATATGCCGAGGTTACAGAAACAGATGAATTCTACACTTCATCTGCCCCGATGGCCCGTTGGGGCTGAGGGAACTTAACTTTTTTACTTAGTGGAAAAACTTGACATACCTTGCAATAACTTGAGGGTTATTGGACTTGAGAGCAACAATTTTGGTTAAAAACTATTGGGGTCACAAAAAACGACATTATCATTTAAAGTAATAGACATACTGTCTTTAAAGTATACAATTTATTAAAAAGAAATTGAAGAAAAGTTTGAAAGAAAAAAAAACTATTAAGAAAGCATGATAATATTTTTTTCCAATCTTTAAGTCTCCGGCGTCCGACCAATGGAATTTCATGGATTAAAGACGGATGAGAATAACACACTTTTAAACCCAAAAAAAAAATATTTTCTTTCAAAATATTGTTTAAATTTTTTTTTTATTTTAAAGAGCGATAATAAAATTAGTTAAAATAAAAATGAACAATAAAAAAAATAAATTTTGAAATCAAAAATATTACACGAGAAAAAAAACCTTTTGTGCCGACACGACAGTCGCCATTTTGACTGGTTCGTTTACAGCGTGTATCTGTCTGCACACTTCTGTCGCCTTTTAAATAATAAAACGGCTCCAGACGACTTGGATTTTTAGTTCAAACTATTCCCCTAGTTCTCATGAATGGGAGTCAGATGGTAGCCTATATTCATCATATCATGAAGATATTGCATTAGTTTCTCCACTGAATGCTTATCTAAGAATGTAAGTACGAAGTTTTCTTATTTTATGCCAATAATTTTTATTTTTTTAAATGAAAAATATTTTGTTTTCTATTTTCCTGGGTATTTTTTGTTAAAGAATTCATTTCTATGTTAAATAAATCTTATTTTTCTTTAAAATTTTATAATTTTCTATAATGAATCAATTAATAATAACACGTGCTAAAGCATTGTTTATGTTATCAGCTGATTTTAATTTTTGGCTAAATAAATGTATCATTTATAAAGAAAATTATGGAATATTCTATCATGTAATTTAAAAAATATATAAACTTGTAATGGTGTTAAATACATTTTTTTTAAACCTGATAGTCTATATAAATGTAATTCTATTATTATGCAGTATATTTATATAAATATTTTGTCTTATCCATAAATTTAGGGAACAAACATATATGACTATGACTAGTGATGATGGACCTCTCAAAGCGATTCGACACTTCCAGCTAGGGTACCAGGCCTTCATCTTTTCGATGATGAATAAACAAGACAATGTTATCTTGAATTTATTATGCCAGGTAACAATCATTTATAAATAAAATAGCCTACTAATAATATCAAATTCACTGGTGTATATGTATTCTTTACTAAGGAAGAAAAGTGTTACTTTTTACTAGTTTTATATCATCTGAATTTTGATTATTACATGTATGGAGTTAGAAATTATGTATTACAAAATGTATTGTACTTTTACATTTATAAAAAAAAAATTCCACTCAAAATTTACATTGTTTTTACTTTTCTGCAGGAGCTTTTATCAAGTTGTGTTCTTCTGGAGTTATGGTACAAATTGGGAACTATACAAACAGCAATGCAAAACATGAGGAAGACCTGAAAAGTTCCCTGTAGGAGTACTGGACTAAGTGACACCCAATGAGCTTTACATACTTTTTGTTTTGTGCATGAGTATTATTCTAACACCAATTTAGCATTCATATTTCTCCACACATTCATATTTCTCCACCGTTGTGCTATTCTATGGACTTTGAACGTGATCATTCATATCTAAGCTCAGATTCAAACTAATTCATGGATTTTAAAAATATAAAATTTTGAGAATGAACAACACACTGATTGGCAAGCCAAGGTAAAATATCCATTAATTTTTTTTGAAGAAAGTGTACTGCCTGCCTTATGAAAATATTACTATAGATGAAATAATCTGCATTGGTAAATATAGTTTTAGACAATATATTATAGATAAGCCAACTAAATGGGGGATGAAAATTTGGGTTTTAGCTGATACATGTTGAATAAATGAGCACAATGTTAAAATGTCTTTCACTTAATTTCAGGAAAAAAATCTTTTTTTTTTTCCGATAAATAAATGTTTATGCATGTTTTTCTGAAAATGATTTTCTAAATATATTTGTGGGTAAATATATATGAATCCATAGTATATTGTGTATTTTTAATGTAGATTTAATATAATCATAAGAATTACAGGGATTGTTATAAAAAAAATTATTTCTACCTGTTTTTTTAATTGTGAATAAAATTTAACACTGTCTTTTTTTCTACATTTTACATACTACAAAATCATTATAAAAAAGTTGTCTAAAGTAATCTAATAGATGATAAAACATTCTGCATTTCTGCTCTCACTAATATATAATATGTGGCATTTTATTCAATTTAAATTAATTTGTTTTTGTTTGTTTTGGTTATCTGATAATTTCAGCTCATAAAATTAGTGTGTGTGTGTGTTTTATATAAAATGTCATAAATATTTTATTTATTGATAGATTTCATTGAATTTTGTGTTGTAATATGTAATTTTGACTGAGGTTTAATATAAGAATAAAATTTACAGTATATCTCAAAAAGATTTTTTTTTTCCTTCTTGGTGTTTGATGTTTGTTTGTAATTTGTAAAAAAAAAAAAAATTTTTTTTTTATTTTTATGCAAAAAATTTTTTTATTTAAGAGATATGTCAACAAAAGTGGCACAGTTTGTTTGTGCATTTCTGAATGAGGTGATATATGATAATGGGTATTTTAAAAAGTTTTAAATGAACAAAAACTTCATTGAACAGTGCAACCCAATGATAGTAAAAAAAAGGCAAAAAAACATAGGTCACGGAAGAGTTAAACCCTAGTTTCAACTAATATTGTATCATGAGGATCTAAAAATATCCTAAAGGGATATGAGATAAACTAATGAGCATTCAATTTCCTTTACAACAGTAAAAATTACTAATATTGATAAAGATTTGAAAATAGTCATCATTGTTAATATTAATAAAACCAAACAAAGAGGGACTAAACGGTTGTAAAATTAAAAATGAAGCTAATCACATCATCATCATCATATTAAATGTGATGGATCAAGTAAATCATGTATCCAATGGAAAAGTATAACTATCACAAAACAATAAAAAACTGCAACTTTGAGGGAGTTTTTGATATTTCTTCACTTTTATGCATTGTTTACTTAGACCAAATAAATAGAAATAAAATGCAAACAAACTACAAATAGACGGAGGTTTACTAACAAACGAAAAAAAAAAGCTTGACCGAAGGCCAAAAACTTTAATGACAATATTGTTATAATTCTCGCAATCCATATAAAAAATATTACATTTTTTATCTACTATAGTAAAAATTGCATTTTTAAACGTGAATGGGGAAGAATTTGATTTTTAAACAAAATTCTGATAAGGATAGGATAACCAAGGAACTATGCATATCTGGTGACCTTTTTATGAAACAGCTCAGTGGGTATGGTCTTTTTCTTCCTAGGAATTCAAATATATGAAAAGCAGACCTTCAAACTAAAACAACATGCATATAATCTTATCCTACAATGGCAGCTTAAATCTTGCACTAAAAACTGGCATTTTCTCACTATAAACATCAGAAAACAAATAAAAAATTTTGTGTGGAAATTATTTCTCAACAAGAAGATATAGATATACACTTAGAATAAGGTACAGAAATCTAACCCTGAAGTAGAAAGTTGTTGAAAATTCTCTTCTGTAGTTTGGGCCCTTTGTGAGTGTTGGCAAAAATTCACTCTCAGGATGAGAAGGTTAATAAATAAATATTTAAAAAAAATAAAATAAAAAAATACAAACCTCCCCGGGGACTAGTAATAAAAGATTCGTCTCCAGCAGCAACTGAAGAGGAATCTAATGGACCAATGTCTGATGAAGGATCAACCCTACGTCTTTGTGAAGGTGGAGATGAAAGCTCATTCGCTAGCTGGGATTTCCTGGCACTGGACCTGGTGGCTAAAGAGATGAAAAAAATTATATTTATACTGTAATGACATTGCCAATGTTAACAAGTAGTCTAAAATAGACACTGATGACAAAAAATATATATAAAATAGTTTCACTTACGAGTGGCTGTAGTTGACCTAGATGAACGTCTTGTAGCTAAAATTATAGATCAAAAAGAAACAATACAATATATACTATTACATTATGACATACAACATATGACATATTAGTAATAATAAGTGTACATGTCATCATATAATTTGTGTGAAAGAAAATTTGTATTGTTTATTTGATCACTCTAAGACTAATCCTTTTAATTAGAAAAAAAAAACCTAATTAATCAAAAGGTGACTTTAAATTGAATGTGCCATAAAATACCAGTAACTGTACATAACAATATTAACTTGATAATTAAGGTTGTCCACAGCCATCTTAAGAATATATCTAAATGTCTGTCTGATTTTGGTCTTAAACACAATGTCCCCCCCTCCACTAGCAGAGGGGGACCAAAAAAGTAAGGTCAGTTGAGGCCTTGGAATGCATAAGAAAATTTTGGGTGCCTAAATAAAAAAAAAAAGATTCACATCAAAAATGGAACAAAATCTGTATAAATTTTGTCTTTCTGTGATCCACCATTAGATCAACCTCTACCTTTAAAAATTGGTGCTTATAACAGTCGTCAGTGCCACAGTGATGTTTAGTATCAATCATTTATTCAATGAGAACAGTAAAATGAAAACAGGAAAGCTTCAGTACAAAATTTTAGGTAAGCCAAGGTGATCAACTTACGTGTTCTGATTTCATTGCTATCTTTACTGTCAGGACTACCTGGTTCTGAAGTTCTACCTCGTTTGCTCCTCCTAGGAGTCGAAGCATTTGAAGATGACATCTTTCACAGAAGTAGATTCAGTAGACAGTGCTACTAGACACTAGTGCTAGTAAGTCTTAGTAATGCGCTGTCCTGTGCATATTTACGTTAAGATATAAAATAGGTTCCAGGGTGATCATAACTTTAAACAAAATAGTCAAAAGGTATGTTAAAAGCAAAAAAGTACAAACTTTTAAGATAAAGAATAAAATAACGCAAGCATACCTTTATATATTGATTAGATTCGCTGTTGTGGTTTCCCGCGAAATCAGATAAAAATAGTACAGTAAAGATCACGTGACCAGTAATAGTTATTTCACTTATTTTGATTATTAAAAAGGAAAGAAATAACTTTATACTTAAAACGTCTAATTAATATTAAGACATACACATTTTAAAGTTTTAAGTTAAGTTTCTATAGTAAAATCTGGTAAAAACTGAAAAATATTGTAACATTTTTGCGACACATAAAATATGCCACATTGAATTTTCGTCTATGAAAATGATTCACCAAAATAAAATTCAAAGCTAGCAACTCATATTTATTTTATCAACATGCATTTTTTAAAATAAAATTAGTAACATTTTAAGCCATGTTAAAGATATGTAGTATTCATTGTGTACCATTGTGAAAGGGAAACAACATTTAGTAATTTCAATAGTTTACTTGGATCTGGCATTCTGTATTTGCGACAATGGGAATGTTTGCATTAACGCAAATATGGCTGTGGTTTATTTTGTAGTTTCGTTTTGCAAAGAGTTGCCCTTGCATGTTTAGTTCTTGATGAGTTCTACGAAAAACTTTTACTTTACAATATTTTAAAAAGAGATCTTTGTTCAACCTGAGATGGCTTTCTTTATACGAACAAGAAGAGGTTTTATAACTCCTTATATTTTTACCAACGTTAGACAATTTTCTAGACTAAAAACTCAAACTGCTTCTTCTAGTAAGTCTTTTCACACGGACTTAACTCTAAAACGTGTATTACAATGCCCAAGGAACTATTCAAACCATATTTATCTCTTAAATTGTTGTCTCCATACGATCCCCTCAAAACGTTTAGCTGTTAATTCTGGACATTTAAATTCAAGTGGGAAATCTGTATTACAAGATACCCAGATGGAGTATTACCACAATAACAATGTAACACAAATAAACTTGAATCTTCTTATAAAAAGAGATTATTCTGGCAATAAAGGGTCAGCCAGTAATGGTACTTCAGATGGTTCTAATACAGAAAACATAGTGATAAATAAATTACCAAGAAGGGTAGTGAAGAGACTTCAAAAACAAGGCGTTACAGAGGAACAATTTGTATCAAAATGGAATTTGTCCTCTGAAAACATTCAGAAGCATCCAAATCCTGCAGATCGTAAAGAAAACCTTGAAGATCTCCTTAAGAGCATGTCAACTGAGCCTATATATCTTTCTGAAACAGACAATTTTCCATCTGATTTAGAAAGACATCAAGAATGGGAGAAACGTAAAAAGATTTTATCAGCAAAGCCCAAAGTCTCACCATCATCAACATCAGTTGTGCTATTTCCTGGCCAGGGAAGTCAATTTGTAGGCATGGGCAAAAAACTGTTACATTTTCCTAGAGTTCGAGATATTTATGATGAAGCTAGCTCTTTGTTAGGATTTAATTTATTGAATGTATGTTTAAATGGTCCCAAGGCAGAGCTGGACAAGACAATAAACTGTCAACCTGCCGTTGTGATAACATCTTTGGCAGCAATTGAAAAAATCAGAGAAGAGCATCCCCAGGTAAAAATAAACAAGTTGATCATTCCTGTTGACTTTTTTTTTTTTTACATTGAATTTAAAACTTACTCAATTATTACTAAATTATTAGGGACACAACTCTTGAAAAAGATGTAATTATAAAAATAATCATATTCTTAATTAAGCTGTATGTTTTTGTGAATAGAATATTACAATTTCACAGTTCATTTTGCTTCTAATTATGTGAATGACATGCTGATGGTATTTCTTTTCAAAGGCTGTAGAGAACTGTGTAGCTGCAGCTGGATTTAGTGTCGGAGAGTTTTCTGCTCTTGTATTTTCTGGTGTTCTTTCATTTCCAGATGGTAAGATTAATTTGAATATCTACTTATTGCATAATATATGTAAGATAGAAAGATTGAACTTAAGTTTTCAATGCTTTACCTACTTCACTGCCTGATCAGTTCAAAGTTAAACTTAAAAATACAACATCTTATTGCTAATGCTGATTTTTGTGGCTACTTTATTCGGCTGTCTAGCTAGGGTAATTTTATAATGGAATAATGATTAATGCTAATGGTTTGCTTACTTGTGAAATTGGGCTTTTTTAACCTGGTTTATTTTTAGATATGGGAAAATCCTTATGAGCATCTATTAGAGAATTAGTTTTATTATTTAATATGGCTTTTTTTAACCCAGCTGTAAAGCTGGTTAAGGTCAGAGCAGAAGCCATGCAGAAGGCATCTGAAGTTGTTGGTAGTGGCATGCTGTCAGTATTCTTAGCTCACGATTCTAATCTTACCTTGGCATTAAAGACTGCCAAAGAGTACTGTCAAGAAAGACGAGGTATTGAGAACCCAGTTTGCATTGTAGCGAATTATCTCTTCCCTGAGTGCAAGGTCATCGCTGGTCATGAAGAGGTAAGTGACATTGATACATTTATTTGTGAGCGTTATGTGTGTGTTATCTTTTTTAAAAAGTCATTGGAATCAGTAAAGATTGAGAGTTGTTTATAAACAATTAGACAGCACGTCCAGTGATGTGGACGGGGTCCTCACAGCTCTTCACTGTGCTCTTTTCAGCCTCAAGTAATGGTAGGGATGCAGGATAAATACTCTTTAAAAAATCAGAGGGAGGGTAACTTAATGGGCTCTCATCCTTTTATTTCATTTGGTGAGACCAAGTTCACAGGTTGAGGTTGATGAGAGAACACTGGCCCTATGGGTGTAAGATAGCATTCTTAACTCTAAATGAAAATGTAAGTTTAACAGTAACAGGTTTGACAATGTTTACACATTAAACTGTATCAGGAAATAATTCTTGAAAGTGGAAAATGCTGGCTGAACAAAACAAAAAAAAAAAACATGTTAATTATTGCTTTGTTAGTATTGTATGAGATCGGAGAACATGCTTGTTGATTTAAATATCAGATTTTCCTTGAATGGCAGACACATAATATGCACAAGTGTTAAATGAATTGGTTGTAATAATTTGAAAGGTCTTAAATGTTTACAATTTTCTATTTGCATGATAGAAATTGTTTTTGATGTTTCAAACTTTATTATGTCATCGTTATTATTTTTTTTTTATTAACAAGTTCTAGAGCATGTTAAGCTTTTTCTATTCTTTTTTATCAGGCCTTAGAGTTTATTGCGACCAATGCTAAAGAATTCAACATAATAAGAACAAAGAGATTAGCGGTCAGCGGGGCATTCCACACCACTCTGATGGAGTCTGCTGTGCAACCTCTACAGAGAGCTTTAGCTGGCATGAAAATTGGAAGACCAAAGGTTCATACATTTATGCACATCTTTAGTAAATGTAATCTTATAAGGAGTCTGTTATTTGTATGCATTGTCTTTCATCATATACCATTTGAAATAGTAGTAGATTGATACATTTCATTAGCCTTGTAGAACTTCCTTATACAACTGCATTAATAAGATAAATATTTAAAAATTATTACTATAAGCGTCCACCACGTCAGCTCGAAAATTTCCACGCTGAAGTATCTGAAGCGCAAATCTCAATACACTTCACTGAAAATGTGTGAAATAGCACGCCAGCTGACCTATGAAGATTGATTGAGTCTAAAAATAGTACTATTTTCCCGAAGTCTTCAATGAAGGCATTCAACTCGACCCTATTGAAAAAAAACCAGAATTGTTCCTACCTCGAGCTATATAATAATACACTGTAATATAAAAATTCGTTGAACTTAATGTCCTAATAATATAAAGATTATTAAGCCAGACTAGCCCAACCCACATTTTGGATTAGGCTTCTATGGCTCTAAGCACTTCATATAGTAAATTATGGGAGTAAAGTTCATTAGTCCTAAGGAGCCATCTTAGAATATTAAATTTTTCTGTAGCCACGATATAAGAAGAGTTATTGTGGCTCACACATTATGTCCAACGGCTTAATATATAAATATAGTTATATAAGAAGCATTTAAGCCTAGCTAGGTTAGGCTAGTCTGTTTAAAAATGCTTCATATATTACTTTTAAGACTAGCACTTTGATCAGTAAGGATATTGAATTTTAGCTTATTTACCTTCACAGAGAATATAGTTTCCCGTAAAAAAAACTCTACTACTCTACCATCAAAACAAAATTTTTTGCTGCTGAAATACTGACTGGTGTGCATGTTCCCATTAGATAAGAGCATAAGAGATTCCGCAAGGTTCTTAGATACGGAATTTAATACCAATCTGTGATGCAGTTTTTAATTTTAAATGTTATTTTTGTTTACTTAAAGTGTTTAATTATTTTTTTTTTTTGTTTTTTCAGTTCACAGTGTTCAGTAACGTCACCCATGCTCCATATCATCCGAAAACAAATTTTGCCCTCATGCTCGGTCAGCAGCTTGTTAAGCCTGTCAAGTGGGAGCAAATCATGCACAACATTTACTCCCGTGAACACGGAGAGGAATTCCCCAACACTTACGAAGTTGGTCCTGGTAAACAGATGGGGACTTTGCTAAAACAAGTTAACTTGCAAGCACACAAGCAATATCACAGTGTTGATGTTTAGTGCAGACATTTCAAAATGTTGCGGTTTTACTTATTGAGTGTAAAATGATAGATTCCATTTTTGAACCTTTATTTATTCATGTTTTTTTGCTTAGAAAAGAAAGTGAAAAAAAATTAAACTTCAAAACTGATCAAATGGCCTATGTAATTACTTACCATATCTTTCATCACTTGTTAAATCAGTTTTATTACAATTTATTTTCTGTATTTAAAATTCTCATTAAAAATAATGGAAATCAAGGTACATGTATGAATTTTAACAATATTTTTTGTCTAAAAAAAAACCCATTCTTATCCACGGTTTCTGGGTGTGTGAAAAAGTGAAGTAATATTACTACATTCAAGAGAAATGAATAAATAGAAAGCATTTTTTTTTAATGGATCTTGTTTATGAACAAGTTTTTATTTCACTTACATTAGTCAGCACAGACATAAAAAGTACAGAATTTCCTCTCATTGATTATCTATTGTTGAATGTAATCAATTCAACCAAAGATAAGAAAGACTTCAATGACATGAGCACATGTGTCTTAATGCACACACACACAAAAATAAAGATCATGATTCAGCATTAAAACTGAATGAAAATATACATTGTCAGGAAATTGTCAGAAATTTAGCCAAAGATTTGCGTTCTTTCTTTTTATCTCACCTTGCTGAATACTGTTCATAGTCAATACACATAAAATGCTTTTTACCATGTTACTTCAAAGCTTTTTTTTTTTCTCAAATCTTAACACATACTAATAACTTCTAAATAATTTTCAAAAACAGTTTCCTTACAATATTATTGACGACAAAAAAATGATACAATTATTTAAAAATTATCTGTTACCAGCAATTTTCAACACATGCTGCCGAAGACTCATCACACTATTACACATTGTATGTAATCACTTTAATTTTACAAACAAAACTCTTTAAGCAGTTGTTACAAAGAAATAAAAAGTTCTCTTACAAGTGCTACATGTTTCTGCTGGACATCAAAACTTTACAAAATTGCATCCTTGACCAAAATGCTTTTCAAGCTGTAATAAGTTCACAGAAAAAAAAACCTATAACATTTATTAACATTTGATTTATTCATTCTTTTATGCTTACTGTAAAAAAAATTTTTTTGCGAGAAATAATCAGGCAGTGCGTGACAACTAGAAATATTTGGGCAGTGTGCGACACTTCCAAAGTAGTGGTTCCAACCGTATTTTCTGCTATGAATACCCTCCCAACCTCCTTTTTTTAAAATGACCCTTTTAAAAATGTGCGGGGGTTGTTTACTATTAATTTAAATGGGGGGGGGGGGGGGTTCATGACTTAAAATCAATTCAGGAGCCACTATTCTAAAAGTAAAAGTTAAAAAATGTGCAAATGAAGTGAATTAAACAGCTGACAAGAGATTTTACCAATCACACAAACCAATCAAGACAGCTGAATTCGTTATTTCTATATCTTTTTTTAAAATAATTGTATTGTGTACAGTTAATATCTAAAATAAAGAAAAAACAATTATTTACTGCACAAGGAAGTGACATGCTGTAAAAAAAAAGTTTTAGAGTAAATAACTTCAAACGGTCATGTACAATTTTTTAAAAGATTAATTACTTCCAGTTTTTGTTTTATACGCAATTTCCTATGGCGCCAGTAAGGTATATTTTTTCTTCACCTGTTTATTAGGATTTTAAAATGTCAAATGACACTGCAATAAAAAAATAAAACATTTAGAAATAATCATGAGGACCAAATGACTACGAACATGATGCAGGTATTTACATTGTAGAAATTAGTCTATTTTAGTAAATTAAATAATCATTTTTTACATTTGATAACATTGATCAACTGCAGGTCATCAATGTTTCTGTTTTAAAAATTATTCACAATAACAAACAAAATGCTTATTTACAATGATTCACATATTTACACAGAATGTCAAGAAAGACTACTCTTCTTAAAAAGGTGTGTTTTTTTTTTCTCCCAAACTGGTGTATTTCATATTTAACAATTTTTTTTTTGTTATACCATCTTAACATTAAAAAAAAGGCTATGACAACATATTCCACAGCATCAGATCTTAAAAAACTATTTTAACCATAACAAAACTAGATTAAAATAGGTTAGCTGGTAAACAATAGTATGACTGTTTCATTTTTTCAATCTCTAGAATTTGTTTAGGCATTATGAATGCGAAAAATGAATTAGCCAACAACTTTTATATTTAGAAGTAGTGCCAATTCAGATCAAATTATAAAAAGAGGATTCAATAACACATCAAAAAATAAATATTGCTACTAAAAAATAGAAATAACGTAAAACACTTAAGATATGCAAAAAAAAAATGTCACAATACACAAGACATTCCTTTGACATACACCACTCTTTCATAACGGGTAAAATGAGATCACAGACACCGTCTTTTACCAAGAAAGTTCACATTTATACATCAAGGCATCCAATAGGATTAGTCCTTAAAGCTATCCAGAATAATTATTTCACAAGTGGTGGATGACCAACCCATGAAGGTGGTAACAGCTTAATTTACTAACATTTAAAAGAGGGTGAAAAAAAAAATATCCTACACAACAAAAAAATTTAGTGTGTGTAATAATGATAAGACTTGGGGATTACGGGGGGCATCAAAATCTGTTCACAGCAACTATTTCACAGACATACATATTTTATAAAGTATACAAAATCAGGAAGTGAATTTTAAAAAATCAATGTCAACTCGTAGATATTTACTGTAATGTCAACTCGTAGATATTTACTGTTGATATGAACCAAACTATGCCAGCCATGTGGCATCTGGCTGCCTGCACAAGCTGTGCTTCAGATCCCCATTTGAGTAAAGCGGTTGAAAAATATGTACGTCACTCTTAAACACATGGCATACCACTTGCGTCTGCTTGATTTGCAGGTACCATGAGTCAGCACTTGGAACAACTTGCCAACTTCTATTAAGTGTTAAAAGTTTCTTCAGGTCTTTTTTTTTTACTATTAGTTTATCTCAACAAAAAGTGATGTGCAAATAATGTCCACATTATGTAGCGTTTTTTTTTAAGCTAGTTGAAGTCAATTAGAAAAATTTCTTATAAACCTGATGATGAACATAGAATCATCACAGACTACTTCCATCACGGACAAGAATCATATTAACAGTCGTACCGGTACATGATAGATGTGATCACAATTAACAGACAAGAGGAAGCAACCATGTGGGATAAAAACATGTTTAAATTAAAACAACTTTTAAAAATAATAATTCAAAAATCTTACTCTTGCACCTTTACAATCCAATTATTATGGTAAACAACATTCATTATAACATGGCTGACATCAATTAAAACATGGCTGACATCAATTAAAAATACAATTCAACATGTTACTGGTTAAAAAAAAAATTATTTGCATACAAAGAGGACTCAGTTAACATACCAAAATGATTTATCTTGACAATGAGTTAACCCATTAAATGAAACAGCCATTAGGAAGATGTTAGCACATTTAAAATTATACTTTTCAAATACATTTCAATTCAATTTACCAGAAACTCTTTCACCATAATTATTTTTTTGTCCTGTACGTAGTTCCCCAATGAATCCTTAAATGCTAGTAGAAGGTCCCAAACACCGTGCCCATCCTCATAACTTGACAAAAGTTTCATTTATTAGGCCTAGGTAGCACTACGCTATGAAATTTTGTTATCTTTTTTAATGCTTCACACAGAAAATATCATTTGCACACTGACTTTGGTAAAATTATAACTTATAAATATATTTGGCCAAAAATAATTTGAATCATATCTTTTATCCATGTTTTCTATCTATGGTTGTGGGTGACTAAATGTTCAAAATTTGGGAACCACAATCTTTAATTATAAAAATCTTTGATACATGTACTGCTTAAAAAATAGACAACTGCCAATACCAAAATCTGTCTAACTGCAGATCGGATAAAAGCTCAATTAATGATTTATACCACATAAAATACCTGGACAATTATAAATTTACAAAAGACCTAATAGAAAAAAGGAACAACTAACATAATAAAGTATTCCTTTCAAAGGCATGAACTTCTAAAAAATACATGACATACATATCATTAATAGAACAATTTAAACAAAATTATAATAAAGGAACTGCTACTAGCTCTTAATGACTCAACAATGATGTATTAGAATAAATTTAAAAAAAATAATGACCTTGGGCTAATGTTATGAACACACACGACATTTTACTTAACTGTGCGGTAAAATTAAAAAAAGATATATTAAAACCTTTAAGGTAAGGTCATATCTTATTGATTTTTTTTTGGTCAAAAAAAAAAAAAAAATAGAGCAAAATTGTAAAACATTTACAAAAACATGGATTGAATAAGATCTATCTTTTTTTTTATATGTTTTTGATTAATGAAGATTACTGTAAACATCCATGAAGA
Source organism: Bulinus truncatus (assembly GCA_021962125.1). NCBI lineage: Eukaryota > Metazoa > Mollusca > Gastropoda > Planorbidae > Bulinus > Bulinus truncatus. The sequence continues at coordinate 4,315,712 of JAGDYQ010000037.1, read as the reverse complement.
AGTTCATACAGCCTGGGTTATCTATTGCTGATTTATTTTCTTTTGCTGGTGTTTTCCAGACATTCTTTTGTCTTTGACAGTTTACTTTCAAATAATATTGATTAGGCAGTCAACTGGTAACAAAAACTTTTGCCTTTAAAAAAAAAAATTTAGAATGAAGAAAAACCTATTCAACTTTTAAAAAAAATGCGGGAAAAAAAAAACGTATGTGTTGCCTGCCGCATTTTAAATTTTAAAAAAGTATGAGAGCTATCCAAAAACCTAATATGCTATACACTGACCAAGATAAAAATAATAGAGTTCACTTTCTTTATACATGTTTAACATTTTTTGGTCAAAGTACTGAAGTGGTATAACCCATCTCAAATTTGAACAAGTAAATGAATTAATAAAGAAGTGATCCATATTTTTAATTTTATCTTCATATTTGTTTATAGTAATCTAATCCAAAATGATAAATTTCCTGAAAGTATCAAACCAAATAACAAAGATTGAATAGCAGAAATCAAAACAAAATTAATTTTTTCTGTCTGAAGTCTGAAACAAAAAAACTCAATGAAGGTAATATATAGAAGTGGCCAACAGCTAAAGAAATGAAAATGAAATAATTATATTTATTACACCAACAAAAAGAGTAAGTCTGCATCAAATTATCGTTCTTGTAGATAGCCAAAAACACCAACAATGATTTGACATCTTTTTAAAGTCTATTTCAACACCAATTGAAATTTCATGACACAACATTGCAAAGCTGTAATTCCCACGCACTTCACTTGTTTGCAATGCGGTTCTTTACGTGAAGAAAGGTGAAGCTTATCCTTATTATGTACACAGGGACCTCAGAATGTTAATCAAGCAGATTATTGTTGTTTGGTATGGACAAATGAAGACGATTCTTTCTACAAGGAGCTTGAGTTTTTTTTTAATCTGAAGGGTGTTCTGGGCACGAGCGGTTGACTTCAAACCATCTATCGATACATCTGCAACATAACAAAAGCAAAGTATTACATTTTATTTACCCGTCAATATTTCTTACATGGTGTCGGGGGAGGGGGGGGTAAATTTTTTCTCCTTTATTTTTTTAAAAAGTTATCCAGGGTCATGTAGGAAGAGGTGTACCCTTTTAGCATTTATCGGAAATTAAAAAGCATTTGTAACAAAAAAATAGAAGGAGCTAGAGAAAACATTATTATACCAAGAACAGTTATAAAGGATAGGAAATTTAGGAAGCTGCCTAGGGTCCCCCACTGCCAATGGGGCCCCAGTGAAGTATTTTATATAGCCAGCCAAAAGATAAGACTAGAGGGAGGACCCCAGATGTAAAATATTATAAATGGTCTTATATTTGTAAACAGCAGCCTATTGTCAGGGGTTGCAAAATGTGGCTTGGGCTTAGAACCATAATTATAACTTTCTCTAAGGCCCTCATAAATGTAGGAAGGGCTCTGGCTATAATGCTTAAGAAAATCAAAATAAAACAAAGGATCTCATGAAATATTGACAGTATGACTAATTGTAGCCTACTAAGAATAAAAAAAATAGAGCTTCTGTTTGAAGAATATATTTATTGAAATTAGTATAATTTTATATTGCACTAAATTTTTTTAATTTATTATTTGTATCCAAACAAGTTTATCATTTTATATTCCAGTGGTTACTTGTGTTCACTAAATATCATTAAATCGACTTGTGCATCTTTTTAAAAAAAAATGTGTGACCCGTTATATTCTATTTAGTGGCATAATAAATCAGGTTTGAATATGGGTGAGCTCTCTAAAACAGCCGCGTCAAGCATTTATTTATATTATGAATTCAGAGAGAAAATTAGACCTGTCTATTCACTGGTGTCTGTTTAATTGATGATCAATTTGTCTTAAATAATATGATAGCCCGAAAGAGGTCGTTCACTTATTATGGAACACTTTTTTTTTTTAAATCTTTACCACTACCACCCACCATTATGACACACTTAATACATAACCCATCCCCCTCTTCATTTAAAGATCATGTTGCCACCACCCACTGTACCAAATAAAAAAATTGATAGTAAGTTCTATTCCCATGAATTGTTCCATATCCATGAAGTGTGTCAATCAAAAGTGTCAAAGCATCTGCAGATGTCAACTAATTGTATAATTCAGGGTCAGAAAATAGAATTAAGAAATGACAATCCTACTATTGTCAAGGTAATCTAGCTGCTATAATTAAAAGCATGACATTTCTTCCGTTATCCTTTTCTATCTCGTAGTGCTGACATTTTCTTATCATTTACTGTGAATAAAATTTAACATATTTCTTCTTGATTTTTTTTTTCTCGCAATTCTAAAGTAACAGTATTTGGGTCAAAATTAACACATCTAGGTTTTAAGTTAAAAATTTAAATCACATAACTTTTTTTTAACGCAATTATTTAACAACCCTGAAAAAGCATTTTGGGGGAAAAAATATCTAAAAACAATCTAGATAACTAATCCTAAAAATGCTTTTTTGTTACTTAAGTTTTGTACTTACCCTTTGTGATATATACAAAGGCAAGGAAGTCTAGCTATTGTATCCCCTTGAATAAGTTCCTCAAAACAGATAACACATTCCCCTTTGTCTTCAGACAGTACATCCTCTAATAAAACAATTCCAGTAACAACACTTTAATAATCATATCAGTTATATGTTTCTAAAAATGTCACTCAAAGGGAAAAATTCACAGGTAAACAAAATTGATTCAAACAGCCTTGGCACAAAATTTAATATCTATATCAGTAGCTGTCAAACTTGAGGTTGATGGAGAGCTGCATTTAAATTTTTTATATATTAAAAAAATATAAATTAAAGATCTGCATCAGAATCAAGTTATCAAGGCTGAGTGAACGAAAGTAATAAATAATAAGACAAAATTGGCTAATTAAGAGTCGCACAAAAACTCCTTTAAGAGCTGCATTAGGCCCCCTTTAAATAATTGGTGGCCAAATACCTTTCATTACTAAATCTTGTTTGATTAACTATGATGTGGTTTTTAAAAGTATTTTTTTTTTACCAAAACGCAACTTTTATTGACCACACGATTGGCCATCCCTGGTCTATTTTGACTCTTTTTAATTTACCAAAGAGTTAATCTAATAAACAGAGCCAGTTTTTATGTATCTAACAAATAATAAAAAGGATTTTAAAAAGTGGCACGGCTTCTAGGGTGTTATTATGGAAAAAATATTATAAAGACGAAAATGTAACTCACCATTGTAACTTATGCGGGGTTTTGTAAGACACATGACAAGATGGCACTCAATATCATCTGATGCTATCTGTTTCGAGCAGACTGGACATTTAATGCCTGATAAATAAAAAACAAAAAAGCAACAGATATGTTACTTGACGTATGTTTTTTATAATGTATACACTTTGATATATTTAAACATAAATAAACCAGAGTGACGTATGTTTTTTTATAATGTATACACTATGATATAATTAACCATGAATAAACCAGAGACTGTTGGACATCTAACGCTGTGCAACAAGCAATCACAACATTACTCAGTACAAACATGAAAAAAAAAGTGTAAAAAATATATTTAACAAATAATAATAAAGGATTAATCTTTGATCTCTGTTTAAAAGGAACTGAGTTACAGGGATATGATGAGGATGTCAAATATATATTTAACTAATAACAATAAAATATTCTTTTAGTACTACTCAGAGGACTATGTAAACAAGGTATGTTACTAAAAGGGATGGATTATCAAGCGGTGTAGAGCATTTAACTCTCAACCTGAGAGTTCTGGGTTCAATCCACTGTGAGAATCAAGAGAAATTTTCCAGGTCCTGATAAAAGGTGATGGAAAGTCCATCCAGTTTGAACTGGGCACCTGACTTTAGTTGGCGAGGTAAAGGCTCGCAACACAATCCCTCAATTGCTGTGAGTACAGAAACAAAGACACTTCCTCTGCCCTGATGACCCTTAAGGATTAGGGGAAAACTATGTTACATGGCTCCTGTGTGGGATTAGTTATTTCTTAACCCTAAATTGAGAAATGTATAAACGAAGAGTTTGGAAGTGCCCTCTCTACAGAAAGTAACAGATTTCAGCCGACTATACTAAAAAAAAAATTCAAGACAATTGACATAAAACATGTATAAAAACTTACCAGAAATTGTCAAGAGACCAGATTAAAAAAAAAAGACTTACTGCAAATTAGGCCTACTCAGAGTTGTTAAAAAAATATTGCACACAATGACAGTGTCATCAATGCAGCACAAATAGAGGCATGCAGATCTTCAAAGAGTTTAGTAAAGCTTCCAATGAATCAGTGATTAATTTTTTTATGAATATTTAAAAAAAATGACAATAACATAACTTTTTTATAATTAAAAGCAGCATTGATAGCATGTTGTCACTCATAGTTAATATTTTATTAACAATATCAACTAAATGAAAGACAAAATTGCATCTCTTATCAACCTCATTTGTAGCCTTCCCTGTTTTATGCAATAATTGTTACTTACATACACATGAATTAATGAAAGACAATGCAATGATTAAATCAAATGCTCCTCATATCTAACTATATCTAAGAGTAAGACTTAGTTCCAGCTAAAGTAATTTTAGTTATAATCTAAAAAAAAAATAGAGATATTGTAATTCTTATCTTTTAAATAATCTAAGAACCAAAACATATTCTGGTTAATGCTCTTCTTGTTAAATAAGTCTATCCTCACCTTGCAACGCAAATAGATGCATGGGAACAGGCAATGAATGAGTAAAATTTCTACCCCCAAACAAATGGGCACCGTCATCAGGAGAACTGGAGTCTGAATCTGGAGAACTGCTTCTGTGTGTACCACCAGAAGCTCCAGGTATACTCAAAGATCCAGAGTTTCCAGATTGAAAATTCCCAAGACTTCTGGCTCTAGCCCTCGATGACTGACCCCCATTTCGTGCGACTACTTCTGCCCCTGGGCCACCACTTGATCCTGGGGTGCTTGCAGAATAAGTTCGCATACGTGGTTGACTATTTGTGCTAAGTTTCAAACCCATTTTAATATTCCAGACGGATTAAACTGTTAGTGATAAATCCTATCAACGTCTTCTAAAATTGCCTTTATTTTACTGTGATGGTTTAACTAGTGACCACAGTTCCACATTGCTTAGTTTCCCCGGCAGCCATTTTTCTTCCCTTGTTTGCGTTAGGGAAAACTCAGGAACCAACACAAAGTGACGTGATTGATCACGTGAATAACGAAAATAGAAAAGATACAAACTGATCGATAAAAGCTTGTAAAAAATATTTGTTAAAATTGAAAAATGAATAATTATAAAGCATAATATCAAATAAAATTTAAAATCCTTATGATTAATTTAATATGTAGATTTCATTTTTTATTATATTAAGACATTTTAATTACCACTTAAAAATGTAAACAATAGCATGGCAGTATGTATTAGTAGACCCTTTATGTCACATGACTTTCTTCAAAAGAGTTTATTCAAGCCAGATGTTTGACACAACAAAAAATGCTGGAGCTGTTGGTATCTAAATGTTTCCCTAATAGTTAAACAAAGTATACGTGAGTAATGTTATGCTAAAAATACATGGATTTATCATGTGGTTAATTCATGGCCATCTTAGTATTCTATTTTCAAATGTTATTTGTCAGTTAAATTTTAGTTTGCACCCATCTTATCACCGATACCAGCAATGGCAATAGCATTAGATTAGAATAGATAGTTGACATTTTTTTTATTAAGTTTGATTTCAAGCGCACTACCTTCTCTTGACGATGTCATTGGGTACTTATTTCTTACTCATGTTGACTTTGAATATTTTGTAGTTGAAATTAACTGCAAAAATCCTGATAAAAGCATTTCAATCAATATATCAATATATATATATATATATATATATATATTATATTATATTATTATATTAGGGGACGGGTAGTCGAGTGGTGTAGAGCACTCGACTGTCGACCAGAGTGTCCCGGGTTCGAATCTCAGTGAGAACCTTGGGATTTTTTCAGGTCCTGGTGAAAGTCCACCCAGCTTTAAATGGGTACCTGACTTTAAGTTGGGGGAGTAAAGGCGGCTGGGCATTATATTATACAATTATAATACATAATCATCATATAAATCATGCATCATTTTGGGTGTTAATACCTATACAATGCTAAAAATATTTTAAAATATGATTGAACATGACAAGTGATAGGCCTATAATTTTTCATTTAAAAAACTGTTAGCCATGCACAATTAAATATTATTATTAAAAAAATTTTAAAGGCCTAAAAATATATAGGCCATATTATAATTCATCTTTTGCTTATAGTTACAGTAGGCAATTAACAATATTGGGGAAATAAAATTAATAAAACCACTCAAGTTGTCAATAAAAAATATTCATGTTCTTTAATGGCTACTTCAAACAGGTTGACTGAAAATTTAATTTAAAAAAATGTCTAAAAGAAATTCAGTCATTTCTTCAAGATACTCAAGCATTCAAGATGGTAGTGAGGAACTGGAACCTATTTTAGACTCTGAATCAAATGAGACAAGTGTGAAAGTACAGACAGGTAAAGTACGCGCTTTAATTTTATTTGTAGACTGGCTTTAAAAATTAGCATTAGACAAGATCATTGCAAAGTAAGAAAATATATTTGATTTTATGTGTTTTTATGTGCAACAGTTTATCCAATTCTGGGCATTATGCTTACCGCATAATCCCTTTATTTGCTGAGGTTACAGAAACAGATTAATTATACACTTTATCTGTCCAGATGGCTCTTTAGGTCTAAGGGAACTTTACTTTACTATTATCAAATTATCATGGACTTAATATACCCATATTTATAGGATCAGGATGGTTCGGCTCAGCATTTCTTGTGGTCAATGCAGCTTTAGGAGCTGGTCTACTCAATTTTCCAATAGCTTACCATCAAGCTGGTGGAGTTTTATCCGCTGTTCTGGTTCAGTCTGTAAGCATTCTTTTTTGTTTTTTTTTATAGTTTAGTTTTTACTGTTTGTTTCAATATCTTCTTTTGATATAAATTTTAATATTCAATTCACATTATTTAGTTTATAATTAATAATGTGTTAATCATAATGAAATGTTTTTTTTTCTTTCAGTTCTTTTTAGTTTTTATTATAATGGCTCTCTTAATTTTGGGCTATTGCTCAGACATCAAAAAGTGTAATACATATCAAGATGTGGTCAACTCTGTGTGCGGTCCAAAAGCCCAGTTGGCTTGTGCCATTTCTGTAATGTTGTACTGCTTTGGCACTTGCATAACATTTCTTATCATTATTGGAGATCAGTGGGAATTATGTAAGCAACTTTCTTTCATAGGCTTTTTTTTTCTTTACTTTCTGTTTGATACATTCTTTAAATTTTGTTACTCATTTCAGACATGTTAAGTGATAAAACTCAAACTCAGCACACAAGTAGATTTTACATAATAATCCAAAATATTATCAATTTTGACTTAGTAGACCTCAAAGCTAATTACATTTTATAATTCTCGATTACGTATAAGACATATGAGGATTAAGATTTTAAAATAAATATAGAAGTAGAATATTGGTACACCTGGGAGGAAAATAGGATTTTTAGGCTGATATAGACTTGCCATATTAAACTAAAGTGTTTTAAAATTAAAAAGTATGAAAAAAAAAATTTAATAAATTTATAAATAAACCTTTTTAAAATTCATTAAAAACTAAAAAAGTTTTTTAGAACATACAATTATTTATATATATTTTCATTTATTTAGAAATAAATTATCTATACATATGCTAGTATAAAGGAATCTTTAAAAAAAATGTAAACATTTTTCCTATTCCTATAAGTCCAAAGCCACATATGTAAATCACTGACTATTAAAATAGCAATTTAGCTACTGTGAATATATTTGCTACTCAAGAAAATACAGTCAATAACAGCATTTTTAATAAATAGTAAACATCACCACATTTTTTTATCCTACTTACGCAATTTCTGATTTCTCATCCGATTTGTTTGACCCAGTTCACCTAATTTTGAGAATTCCATAAAGCCTGTTTATTCTTTTTATCAGAATGAAGAAATGAGTTTGTAATCGGTAATTTAGAGTTATTGGGTTATTGTATTGCAGTCTTGACAAATTTTGGCATCATTTTATAGAATTGTATATATTATAGGTCTATCCATTTTCTAGGAATTATATACATTTTCTTTAATAGTTTTCCTACAGGTGGATAAAACTTTGTATTGCGACTCCAGTCCTATTTATATGTCCAGGGCATTCATCATTAGCGTCTCATCCATTGTTTTCATTCTGCCACTGTGTTTTCCTAGAAGAATAGACTTTTTGAAATATGCCAGGTAATTATGTTGTCTAACCAGTCTTCCTGGCCCACAATAGTATAATGAAGAATTTGGGATGGGGGATAAGCTAAGGCTCATTGAAAGTTTGGGCTGTTTGCAATTATTTCAAACTCCTAGATTTTTTTTTTTAATTAAATTGTCAGTGAACTATCTGTATAAATTGTAGGTTAGTGCCAGAGAAAAAATAAGTCCTTAACAAATTAAGAATAACTGCTTAAAAATCAGTAAATGCAGTGTTTCTTAAAAAGTTACTTAGTAATAAATTTTACAAAAAACACAGAAAAACATGGAATTAGTCAGATAAAATGAAAAATTTGAAGTCTGCATAGAATGTGTTTTAGAAAGAAAAAAATCCACCTACTGTTTCTGTTTATTTTTTTAATAGCGTGGTTGGAGTCTTTGGCATCTTGTATGTTGTTTGTCTAGTGACAGTGAAATACTTTTTACCCCACGACAACCCTGGATCCATTTCAAAATAGTGAGTTCAACCTGTAATTGTTCATTTGTTTTTTGTGTATCGTATTTTGCTTTTTACACTTCATATATTGCCATGTTTTGTCTCAACTTTACAAAAGACAAAATTTTCAGTTAAAACAAACTTAAAAGATGAGCTTCAGAGAAATCAGCAATTAAAAGCAATATGAATTTTATTGAGCCTGATGTTTTTTTTTTCTGATTTAGATGTTTTTTTAACTTTCAGTCCAAAGTCTTGGATTGATGTATTCCTTGTAGTTCCAGACATATGTTTTGCATACCAGGTGATTACACTTTTTTGTTTACAGTTATTTTTTTTTTGTTTTGAAGAAAATCATTATTTTTTTTTGAATAGACTCATTTTTGAAATATCCTATCTTTTTATCTACCTATATATTAATGAATCTTTATTGTACAAATTACATTTTTTTTTAATTTTCTTTGTTCTCTGTTAAAAATTTCTACTTTATAAAGGGAGTATTTATTATTATTATTTGTATTTCCAAAGTGCCATGTTAGTGTTATTCCAATCTACTCCTGTATGGCCAAAAGGAACCTGAAAGAATTCTCTAAGACTATCAGCTTAGCGATGGTCATATGCATCCTGACATACACAGGAACTGCAGCTTTGGGGTATTTACAGGTAAATTTAAGGCAGACTTTTTTTTGTTACTACATCACCTTAAGCATATCAGCTAAATTTTAATTTTTTTCAATAGCAAATAGCCTATAAACATTATTATGTTTTTTACAATACAAAATACTGTGCTTTTTTCCCTGTTCTTGCTGTTAAATCAAATAATTCCCTTAGCCATTAAAGCCATTGTGGGACAGATGGCTGAGTGGTGTAGATGGTTGACTGTAGACCTGAGAGTCCTGGTGAAAGTTGGTTTAAGTCCCACAAGGCCACCCAGCTTTAAATAGGTACCTGACTTAAGTTGGCGAAGTAAAGCCCATGTTTACTCCCCTTACTGATTTCAGGTGACCCATTTATTGCTGGGTAAACTTGAAGGACTAAACAACTTTCATGAGAAACTGGGAAAATCCCCTGGTTCTCACTGAGAATGAAACCTGGGACCCTTAGGTCAATAGTCGAGCATTCTACTCTGCTCGATCATCCATCATCCAAGCTGTTAAGTAATAAAGAAATAAATTGTATTTGATGTGTCAGCATGCCCTTGATAAAAAAATCCAGCCAGCCTTTAATAATTTCCTCATTATGAATGATTTCAAAAAATTCTTGTTGCAGTTTGGAGATACCATCACCAATGATATTTTGCTATCGTTTGAACCTGATGCCACCGTGATGATTGCTGTTGTACTCATCGCAGTCAAGACCTATACAACTTATCCTATTCTGTGTTTTTGTGGCAAGTAAGTTCAGTTTAGATAACCTCACTTAAGCTCTTTTTCTCAAAACACTTTCCATACACACACTCATAAACATGTTTTTTTTTTTATATTCTTGTTTTCATTTAAAGTGCAAGTAATAGATAAAAACATTTACACTAAATAAATCAATGTGTTCTTAGAGAAAGAATGAATTCAAGTTTAAAAGCACTAACACCAGTCCTTGTTAATCTTTATTTTTTGTATATAAAATTCAAATAAAGTATTAACCTAAATTCTTTTTTTTTATGATCATGCTTTTAAGTTTTTTTGGTTCTTCAATAGATAACTTAATGTCTTATTTCAATGAAATCAATTTATAAATTTCAGGGCAGCTTTTGAGTGCATTTGGGGCATGGCTTGGAGAATGTCTTCAGAAGAACTCTTGCTCAGAGAAAATCACAGACGGATCGCTCTCACCTTGTTCTGGTTTTCATCCACTTTATTGCTGTCTATATTTATACCAAACATTGGTGTAGTCATTCAGATACTTGGAGCTTTTGCAGCTGTTTTCATATTTATATTCCCAGGTATGCATAATTCATAGGCGAAAAATAAAATGTAAAAAAATGTACACTTTTGCTTTTAAAAAAAATGCTGTCTTAAAAAAATAGACGAAATGGTAAAACAAGCAATTAAGCCTGTTCCATTCTGGACACAGGACGTGTTAGCGCATTTTCATGTTATGTATCAGTACGTTTGTTATCTTTCAGTAAATATTTGTAAATTTTGGAAATGTTTATACGGGAAGTAAGTCATGTTGAATAACTGTTTTTGTAATTTTTGGAAATGTTTATACGGGAAGTAAGTCATGTTGAATAACTGTTACAAAAATAAATAATGATTACGCCCCTTTGATTAGCTTTTATTATTTATATTTAAAATATAAGCAAAACGGTACATAAAAAACTCTTATATTTTGGCCCTGAGAGCTCAAATCGCGAAATGGACTTTTGATGTACACTTGGCAGGCCAAGACCTACACAATGATATATACATCATGGGTCTAGGACTTATAGTTGCTGAGATATAGGGCGGTCCATTATTAATATAGCTTATATAGTAAAAAACGGTACTTTATAAGGCCCCTTTTACGGCCCTGAGAGGTCAGATCGCGAAATGGAAAAAAGTCATTTCTTGGCAGGCCAAGACCTACAAAGTGATATATACATCATGGGTCTAGGACTTATGGTTGTTGAGATCTAGGGTGATGACGGATGGACGGACAGACAGACAGACAAAACGGGGACAATAGAGCATTTTTTTTCGAAAATGCTCTAAAAATGTTTTTTTTCATAACTAATTAACCAAGTATTTTATAAAAAGCGAAATATTTTGCAAGGATATTTTTTCAATGAATACATTCATCTATTAATACATGTACCAATATATTTATGTATTCTGATTAAATTTATTTCATTGCTTGCATCTCTTGTTTTTTATAGGTATGTGTTTACTTAAATCAATGCAAAATAAAATTGAGTCCGGTGCCAAACAGCCAAGATATGTTCACTTCCTGAAATCTTTTGCCATCGTCTTTCTGGTAGTTGGAACCTTTATATTTGGGCTTACGTTCTCTCAAGCTATTATGAAAGATATTGAGGGGGCAAAAGCTGACTCTTCAAAGTTCACTTGTTAATTTATTGGATGCTTTTGCTGTAAGCAAATGTATTGTTTACAATAAACAAGCCAAATGTATAATTTACCTTAAACAAAAAATGAATCATTTATTGAATACAAAAAAAGGTAGTGTTTAGAAGAAACTAATGTATATTAACATCACTTGTATTTTATTGCAATACTATAGTTTATGAATGCATTCATATATTCATTGATAAAAGGCAGGTACTTATGAATAATATTGATTAAAATTTATGTGGAAAATGCTTGTTACTGTCATTAGGGAGCGACCGATAATCGGATCGCTATCGGTATCGGACCGATATTGGCACTATCGGTTAATATCGGATCGGCCGATTGTTGTAGGGAGCGACCGATAGTCGAACCGATATTGGCACTATGGGTTAACTGTCGGACCGGCCGTTTTTTTGGCTGCCGATACATTGTTTTTTTTTCACAACAGAGTTGCAGAAAAAAAAATCAGTAAATAACCCAATTCTATAACCAGATCAGACAAGATATAAAAAAAGGAAAAAAAAAACCTGTACACAGAAATTGTCACGTCTTCCTCAGAGATATGACCTTGAAACAATAGGATTGGCATTTCTTATTTCTAATGTATGACCTTGAATGATACAATTAGTGAACATCTGTGTGTATTTTTTGTTGGGAGGGGTGGGGGGGGGGGTAGGGGGAACAAGACTTACGTGTGGGCGTAGTGTCACGAAATATGACAGGGAAGGGGTAAGTATGGGTTGACATACGTCATTAGCTGTAGCATGAGAGAAAAACGTGTTTGGCATTGTTGTTGATTAAAAAAAAAATCGGTATCTGGGGGGGGGGTGTTACAAAATATGTGAACTTGGCTTGAAATACGTCATATAGCACGATACTAACACATGTTTGGCATTGTTGTTGCTTAAGGGGCTGTCCATTAATTACGTCAACAAAATGGGGGGGGGGGGGCAGAAAATTTTTGACAATTGTTGACAAGGGGGAGGGGGGAGGTCAAGAAAAGTTGACGTCAACAATGTTACTTTTTTTAAATTGAATATAATTACTTAATAAATAGGAACATTAAGCAGCGTTTGTAGTTTTGTGTTACACAGTCGCTTAACATTCAGTATTTTAATTAAACTAACTATATTCCTACCAATTTTGCCACATAGACATTTTGGAAGCCACCTTTTTTAGGGGGGTAATCAAATGTTTACGTAATTTTATAGGGGGGTCTCTGGAAGTTTGACAAGTTGTTGACAGGGGGGGGAGAGGTAAAAATCGCCAAAAATTTGTTGACATAAATAATGGACAGCCCCTAAAAAGAAAATATCGGTATCGGTAAAAATGCTGGGGGAAAATATCGGTATCGGACTATCGGTAAAAAGGCATATCGGTCGCTCCCTAACTGTCATGTTACAGTAACAGTGTTACAGTTTTCCCTTTGTAAAGCATTCCATTAATTGAATATAGAAATGTTTACATTTATTTGTCTAATTTAGGTTTTTACTTTTTGATTTTACAATTTCAATTGGAAAAATATTTGTACTAATTATTTACCTTGTCATGGCTACCTTGATTTTTTTTTCATTTTATTTTTAAATTCATTTGTCAAGCACAAATGTTTTGATTTTTTCTCTAGTTCATTTTATATTGTAAATTTTGCTTAGCATAAGATTTTTAGTAATTAATGTGTTTGTTTTTTTTTCTAAATATTTTTTTATTCTTATTTATTGCAACAAAAATACTTTTAATTGAACAACACTATACACAATTTTTATGTATTAGCTTTTTTCCCAACTAATTTTCTAAAATTTTGCCATTTAAATGAAAAATAATTGTAGTTAAAATATATACAGTAGTCAGTAAAGTCCAAATTTCACAGCCAAGAAGTAAGTTTTTAAGTTTGTTTCTTTTATTATTTATAAAATATGCCAACTATTTACTTATGAGCATAGAGATTGTTAGAGGTTAGAGATTGTTAGATTTTGTTGTATAAAAGTTCTTGATAACAATCTGTGTAAACAGTTAATGTTCTCCCTCTAATTTTTCTAAAGTTTTTTGTGGAACAAGATATTGGTTGCACACAACATAACATTGTATAGGCCAATTTAGTGAATCATTTGTGCACACTGTTATAATATGTGTACATGGACTCACTCCCGTTCATCTTAAAGAGAACAGCGAGCAAGGAGGAATAAGTTCCTTCCAACAAATTTTAAAAAGATTTTTATTTTAAAAAGATTTTTTTTATTTTAATAATATATCTTACATTATACATATTTTATCTAGTTCCTAGTAAATTGACATATTTCATATATGTTCATAGATCAAATAAATATTGATAATGCTCAGGGTTCTACTAACCTTTTTGTAAGCACCACCAACTATATTTTCTATATTTGAATATCATTAACTCTATTCCCCTACTGCCCTCCACAGTTTTTTTAAATGTCTGCAACTCAGAGGTATAATGCACAAAAAAATAAACCGCTATAAAGTTGGAAAATATATTTTGGATATATAAATTGTAGTTTTATAATGTTTGTGTTTATGTCTTTTTAAGCACAGTTTATGTGAATACCCTTGTGATACGATTTTGTAAAAATTAATGGATGACTTTTTAATGTGATTCTTATCAATGTATATTTTTATTTATCCTTTATGTCGTTTAATGTTTTTTTTAACATGACGGCAGAATTATAAACATCCAATTTATGAATTTTGTTAATTTATTTTTATTCATTTGGCTTGTTTCAAAAATTGATGTAAATGCATTTTTAATTCTTCATTACTAAAAATTATCATTAGCATTCACTTTCAATCTATGCAGACTTACCAGCTTTTTTTTTTTTTATTCTACTTAATCATGTCATAAATGTACCATAACCTACTGAGCAGAATTTAGTGCCATCTGGCTTGCTCATATGGCATACACTGGTAGCCAAAAACCTGGCAGGTTTGGATCAAAATATACCAGTTAGCACTAAAGGGCTGTGAAACTTTGATGTTCTAACCACTAGCACAACAAAAGCATTCATAGGATTCATGGCTCTGCTTTTGTTTATATTATTGACAACTTTTTGATTTGTTTATTTTTAATTGAATATTTTTCATTAACACTGTATAATTAAAAATGGCACCTTTATGATTAATCATAAAAAATCTTCTTTCATTGATTGTTTTTAAAAGTAGAAATATTTTTTTTTTCAACTGACTTATGTTTTGAAACTTCAATGTAATCAAATAGTGCATAAATATTTTTTAAATGTAAAGTTTTACAATCTCCTTGGTAACCTGAAGTATGAGATTCTCATATTTTTTGTGCCGTCGAATGTTCAAATATTTGAATTATATTTTCATAGCATGCTGCTAAAAGTAACAGACATGCAAAAGCAAGGCACAAATGGTCACAGTCTTTTTTTTTTTCATACTGATAGAAAATATTATTTTGGGATATTGGATTAATTGAATGTAGTTAGCCTTACTATAATTCTTTATACATGTATATGTATATATATATATACAGGGCTGGATTTACAGACAGGCAGACTACGTCATGGCCCAGGGCTCCCCGAGAAATAAGGGGCCCCAAAATGTTGAGTAGTTTACAAAAATTAAAAAAAAACAAAAAAACTGAGCGATATTTTTTATTAATTCAAAATGGGGCCTCAATTTTTTGTTGGCCTAGGGTCTCTCTATTTATATATAAGGACTATTAGCTGAATCATTTATATGTGTATATAAATATTAAATAAATATATATTCACATATGTATGTATATCTGTCTAGGCTAATAATAGTCCCATAAATTAAAATTTTTTATAACCTGTATCACACACCATTGATGCAAGAAATTAAAATATTATGCTTTTTTTATAAATCTCTGTTTCTTATGTCATTTTTGTGATGCCTATCAAGTGTGAATGTGCTGCTGGATTCCTTTTACTAAAATTATTTCAAGTGAAACGTATAAACAAAGGATTTATCTCTCCAGTCAGCAAATCATTTCAGATCCACTCACCAACAAATAAGCTCTTCCGTTATATTATGCCAAACAGTTCAGAATCAATTTGCATTAGAGACTATTTAAAATATCTGATTGTTTTTAAAAAAAAAATACAGAGGGAGTCCCGTTGGCTGGTCCCGTAGCCACTGCGTTTTAAAAAATGCTGGCATAGATAAAACACACTCTTAAGTTCAAAAACTATAACAAGTCTTCTAAAGATATAGACTATATTTTGTATGTCATTTCTAGTTTTATAATAACAGGGACAAAAACTAGATGATTAAGTTTTGTTTTTAAGGATGATATTCGTTTATTGATTAAGATGGCATAAGAAAATTGCTTTGATTAGGGTAAAGAAAAGAAAAATTATAATTTATTGTTTATTGCTGTTAAAATAAAATACTGCTTTGCAAGATTAACCTATGACTATGTAATCATTGGCAATGAGTTCAAATCCCAACAAGTCCAGTCAAATATCTACGTCAGTCTGTCGTTACATATATATATATATATATATATATATATATATATATATATATAAAGAGAGAGAGAGACAGACAGACAGACAGAGAGACAAAGGAGAGACTGATAAAGGATAAGGCGGCGTGAGGGAGAGAGAGCATCCTTTATAAGTGCCGTCCTTAGGTATTTGGTAGCCCTAGGCAGAGACTTCCAAAAATTGTTCGAGACCCTAGGCAAAAATACCTGTCGTGGTCAATTTGGTACAAGATTAGGAAATAAAATAATGCTGGGAGGGGGGGGGGTCATTTTGACAGTGCCCAAGGCGGTTGCCTAGTTGGCCTTCCCAACTCCCTGTCTCTCTGTTCCCCCATCTCTCCCCCCCCCCTCTCTTTCTCTCTCTAGGGGCTGTCCATTATTTATGTCAACACATTTTTGGCGATTTTTACCTCTCCCTAGTCAACAACTTGTCAAACTTCCAGAGACCCCCCCCCCCTATAAACTTACGTCAACATTTGATTACCCCCCCCCCCTAAAAAAAAGGTGGCTTCCAAAATGTTTATGTGGCAAAATTAGTAGGAATATGGTTAGTTTAATTAAAATACTGAATGTTAAGTGAGTGTGTAACACAGGACTACAAACGCTGCTTAATTTTTCTTTATTAAGTAATTAAATTAATTTTTTTAAAAAGTAACATTGTTGACGTCAACTTTTCTTGACCTCCCCTCCTCCCCCTTGTCAACAATTGTCAAAAATTTTCTGACCCCACTCCCCCCTATTTTGTTGACGTAATTAATGGACAGCCCCCCCCCTGTCATGGTATAGTTATTAGTACTACGCACACAGGTGTGTGTGTATCTTTGGAGCTTGGCCAACCAGGTCAACATGTGGTCACGGGGTCATGATTCGAGATGTTTATAGAAAATAAATATGTTGTTTATTATTCTAGATATTTATAGAAAATAAATATGTTGTTTATTTGTAAATTGTATTGACTAAATGAGTGAGAGACAGAGCGATGTGGAATGTTCGAGTTGGATGGAAGGAAATTATATAAAGACGATGTTCAGTTGAGAAAAGGGGATTGAAAAGAGAGTTGAGTCAATCGAGTTAGTGAAGTTGTTTGAGTTCAGAAGTTCAGTTGAGTATTAAGAGAGTATTCGAGTATATATCAGAAGTTTTAGTTGATCAGTTAAGTTCATTGTTAACAAGTATTATTCATTGGATTTATTCTGTTTATTTATATTATTGTGTCGTCAATAAATCATATGAACCATGGACATGAATTGAGTTTTCATTATTAACCAGTCCATTACAATAACGTTCATTTACACCCCCCTATATATATATATATATATATATATATATATATATATATATATATATATATATATATATATATATAATGCATACTTCGTGTGCTAATGCTGCTAATGTTAGGGTCACCTTAACTTTAAGAATCAATGACTGGGCATGTCAGACATACTTTCTAGATTACAGATTCACCCTAAAACGTTAAATTCATTTTGCTAAAAAATTTTTTTTTCCTTATCACACATTAATAATGGCTTTGGCCTGGGTCATTTTTTAAACAATGGCGTCTTATCTGGCTGATAGCAAACAATGGAAATTAGACATCGGTTTTGATTCCCTCTAGCTAAAAATTTTTTTTTTTGTTAAACAATGAATGGATTGCACTGTATCTAGCAATGCTTGTAAATAGCTACACTGTATCTAGCATATGTTTGTAAACAGCTACACAGTATATAGCAATGTTTGTAAATAGCTACACTATATCTAGCATATGTTTGTAAATAGATACACAGTATCTAGCATATGTTTGTAAACAGCTACACAGTATCTAGCAATGTTTGTAAAAAGCTACACTATATCTAGCATATGTTTGTAAATAGCTACACAGTATCTAGCAATGTTTGTAAATAGCTACACTGTATCTAGCGATGTTTGTAAATAGCTGTAATGGAAGAGACATCTCTAGTGGTGATTGAGTCTTGCAGTATGGACAGCAATAGACCTAACAGAGCATTTGCTCATGTATCACCAAACTAGGTTACCACACACATAACAATGACGTAAATGAGGCAAGGGGGCGGAATCTTTAACAAAAAAAAATACTCAAGTGATATGGTTGCCGCCCTTGGTTGTCATTAAAGTAAGTGTCGCCAATGAGGCGGACCGCCTCCCCCCCCCCCCGATTACGCCACTGCCCCCACTTACCTGTTCATTACAATTTATTTCTCTCTGTGTTACCCTATATCTTCTGCAGAGGCACGCTAGAGGTCCCCAATTGGATCTGCTCCGTAGCGCCCTTCTACACGCCAGTAAATTGGAATTGGGGTCTCTAGGATTCAAACCCCGAAATGTGCATATCGCAGACCTGTCTCACCGACATCGGCACCACAGTATCACACACATATGTAATCACTAATCAGGCTTGCAAAAAGTTCCATGTCAGTGCTAATAAGTCAAGGACATATTCTCCATTTGGTATGTTTAAGCTAACATTTTCAGAAGGCAGTGGCTACGGTTCGGTCCGACCGAACCCGTATTTTTTTTACTTAGGGTACCAGCCATAGATACTCACCCTAACCCTAACCCTATCTCTAACCCTATCCCTAACCCTATCTCAACCCTATCCCTAACCCTAATCCTGAAAAAAAAAATTCTGAAAAAAAAAAAATATGTTGTTATATAGTTCAGTGCAGCGACTCGGCCGCTATGCAATAATAAATAAGTAAGGCTGGTACCCGAAAAAAAAAATACGCGTTCGGTCGGACCGAACCGTAGCCACTGCGTTTTCAGAATGGCACAATGGTTAAGTACATCCGGTTCCACCAGATAGACAGGCATTCATGAGATAAGAATGGAAACATCAACTTTACAGTCTTGCAATTTATTGAGCTCTGATGAATCATAATATTTTTTTCCATTAAAATAACAAAAAAATCTTTGAGATTAAAAAAAAAGAGAAATCCAGTATTAGATTTAATAAGCTAAGCTAGAAAATCCTTTTATTTATGTATTTTTTAATATATTAAATTTGGCCAGAAATTAGCGATAAAAAATCTGGGACACCGAATTTTACTAACTGATTAAAAGAAAAATTGCTGAGATTAACAAAGATAAATAAAAAACACGAATGAAAAAAAAATAGCAACGAAAGAAAATCAGTCGTTTAACAATATTCCGCAGAAAAAAATTGACATTATTTATTTATGTTATTTTATTGACAATTATTATTACTAATACTATCATAAAATAGGCGCAAAAAAATGAGTTGCGTCAAAAGACGGAAAGTGGTTGCCAGATTTTTAGCGTAATGGCGAATACCGATATATTATATCGAAGGATGGGCCTATGTACACATACTTGTGTGCCCACCAATAATGATAAATCACACGGTTTCATTTGTGTGTGTTGGCTGTAACTTTAAACTGTTGTGAAACCCAGCAACAAGCGACGTAATTTAAACTATCCGCCTCTTTCTGTGCCATTCACCAATTCATCCATTCACTCATCCATCTATCTATCGATCGATCCATTTAACCCTCCATCTATCTATCAATCTATCAATTTGCACATCCATCCAACCATCCATCCACATCAATTTACCCATGCATCCATCTGTCCATGCATCCATCTGTCCATCCATCCATCTGTCCATCCATCTGTAGATCCATCCATCCATCCATCTGTCTTTTTGTCCTGTCTGTCTTTTTGTCCTGTCTGTCAATCTTTTTTTTCCATATCTTTCTATCTATTGATAATTATCCCAATGTCCACCTGCTCGTCCTCTTTCTCTCTCTCCCTCTCTCCCTCATTCTCTTTCTCTCTCTCTCTCCCTCTCTCTCTCCCTCTCTCTCCCTCTCTCTCCCCCTCTCTCCCTCATTCTCTCTCAGCAATTTGTTTATTCCAGTGGTTCATTTACCCGCCTTTAAATTTACGTAACTAAAAAAAATCATTCATTATTGATCGCCTCAATGAACAAATTCGAAACTAAAGCGTGTACACTAGCTGTGCTTTAACGGAAGGAATGGTTGAGAGGGAAGGGGAATAGGGGGTGAAACGATCTATCGAAATTAGAGGATGGTGGTGTTGGTACAATTGAATCTGTTTTCATTTGAAGACTGTAGCGATAGATAAGAAAAGTTTTATGAATGTATGTCAGGCATTCACCTGACTTGGAGACTGTGGAAATAACAAAAAAAAAAATAATAATTGGACCAACCGCAGAAGACAAGAAAATTAATTCATTTTAAAACTTTGACAAAAAATATTCAGATAAGACTTTTAGGACACGAAGTGTTTGGCGGCAGATAACAACAAGAGAGGAGGGTTTGACCCGGGCGTGGGCGATCCACGTCCCGCGGGCCACGTCTGGCTGTTTGATATGGTCCGCGCGTTCTGCTACTCTTCTCCTCTCATTCACGTAGATAACGTTTACATTTGATTGGAATTATTGCATCAAAAATACTGCATCCATCACATCTACTCTCTTTTTTTATCAGAGGGGGGCTCTTACAGCCCCGTAGCGTAAAAATTCTACAGCAGGGGCCAGGCATTCGACAGCAGGGGCCAGGCAATAGCAGGGGGACCAGGTAATACATTTTACTAAATAGAGCAAATAAGCCGAGAGGGCCAAACAAAACGCAGGGGGCTGGGCCCTCCTGGCCCACCGCACGCTACGGGCCTGGGCTCATATGTAAAATTTCAGAGACCAATTGAGGCCCACGTTTTGAAAAAGTTTTCCCAGCCTTGGTTTAACTTCCAGCCCAAAATACTCCCCGACCATGTCAATTTTTTCACGACTCATTGTTTATTAAGGGGCCCGCAATGGTGTACTGCCCTGGGGCCCTAGTTGGTTCTCGGAGCCCACTGCATGGAGGAATGAAGCGGTCGCCCTTGCCCCCCCCCCCCGCGCTTCACCACTGTGACTTGTCGACTTATGATTTCGAACGGTGTATGACTTTATGACACAAAGTGGCCGAAACTGCATAGAATCTTCAACATTTCAAATGTGTACGGTATAAGAGAGGTCTGAAATTTAACAGCCAGACAAATACAGCAAAAAAAAAAATAATATCCTACTCACTGTAACATGTAAAATAAAACCAAATGCCATTCGCCAATAAAAATAAATAAACATTATAAAACCAACATATTTTATAACGGAAGTAACTAAAAAAAAATGAGCCCCCCCCCCACTACCTTTACGTGGCCGTAATGTCTAACAAAGAGAAATATAAAACAAAACAAAATGTTTATCTGAATGTCAAGGAAGACTCCCATTAATTAAACTTTTGTTTAAGCTGTATTATTATTTTTTTTTAAATGTTCAAACATATTTTTCCCATCCGGTGATGAATGAAAAAAAACAAACAAAAACAGTGCTCATACGTTGAGATCATGTGACACACACATGTCCAATGGCTGATCACCTTTTCACGTCTGCTTATGGCATCACACTTTTTTTTAAAATTCAAGATTGTAATCAAGAGTTAAAAAAAAATATTCGTGGAAATTTTGGGAATGGTGGGTGGGGGGGGGGGGGGAAGTGGGAAGGAATGAAATTACTCAACGCAAAGAAAGTATAAATTTCCAGACGTTTAAGCGAAAATTTGTCTGTTTGTTGCCATTTACTGTTAAAACTATTTTACCATGTTACCAGCGTTTCTGTTGCTTTTTTTCGGAGCGTTTTCTTATGGTAATTGGAATTTTCTTTTATTGTAATATATATATATATATATATATATATATATATATATATATATATATATATATATATATATATATATAAATAATTTAGGTTAAAATAAAATAAAAAACATTGTGAAGGAATTATGTTGAGGCTAGATTAGTTGACGTGAACATTTATAGGCGAATCATTAAATATCTATCTATCTATCTATCTATCTATCTATCTATCTATCTATCTATCTATCTATCTATCTATCTATCTATCTATCTATCTATCTATCTATCTATCTATCTATCTATCTATCTATCTATCTATCTATCTATCTATCTATCTATCTATCTATCTATCTATCTATCTATCTATCTATCTATCCATCTATCCATCTATCCATCTATCCATCTATCCATCTATCCATCTATCCATCTATCCATCCATCCACATATCCTTTAAATGGATAGAAGATGGCAGTTGTTAGAGATGTTGTTACGGTGTCAAAGTTTAGCTGAAGTTACCTGTGTCGATACAGTTTCACTTATATATATATTGATGTTGTTATGCCAGTGATAGTTATTTGTACTGATAAGTTTTATAAAACAGGTTTGTAAGTAGGTCATATAGAATGAAATAGTATAGTTTGTAAGTAGGTCATATAGAATGAAATAGTATAGTTTGTAAGTAGGTCATATAGAATGAAATAGTATAGTTTGTAAGTAGGTCATATAGAATGAAATAGTATAGTTTGTAAGTAGGCCATATAGAATGAAATAGTATAGTTTGTAAGTAGGTCATATAGAATGAAATAGTATAGTTTGTAAGTAGGTCATATAGAATGAAATAGTATAGAATGTAAGTAGGTCATATAGAAATAGTGTAGTTTAGAAATAGTGACTTTAATGACTGGCCGGCCTAAAAAAATATTGGATTGATTTATTTCAGAAAGGGGCCCCGCTCTAAAATGGGCCCTCTTTCGGTCATGTAATCTACGGGAATAGGTGGTTTTTGCGGAGTACGTCCCGATGCAAACAACGCCGGTTCTGCGACCAAGTATAATAAAAAAAAACATACAGTTTTGAATTGTGCACTACAGCCAGGGCCGGCCTCACCAATTGCGGGGGGGGGGCCCAATTTAACGGATGCTTGCGAGGCCCCTCTTCAATTTTTTACAATAACAACTATTACTATTTACGCTAATATTAAATTGCGGGGTCCCTTCCAGGCGCGGGGGCCCAATTTGGAAGCAATCGGTCAAATCGGCCTAAGACCGACCCTGACTACAGTATTTCATGTAATCGACTTAGAAAACCTTAGAAAACCTTAGAAGAAAAAAGTTAGTTTAGCTACCATGTAGTATAAAAACAAATTGTGCACTATATCACTTAACTTAATTGGCTAAATGTTAAACCTTAAAAAATATTGCTACGCTACCGAGTTGAATTGAACAAATATGAATTAAAATTATGCAGTACACTGCTTTATTTCATTGACTAAACGCAGTGCTATTTTTTCAATGGGGGAGGGGAATTATTACTTTTCTTGTATTTTAACGTTTATTATTAATTTATTATATTATTAATTTGTTAAAATTGAATTATTTTAAAATTGCGCGCGATAAGAATTAAAATATAAAATGCGAAACTGCTTTCCGCACACACTCGTAATCACTGAGTACCGGCACCCATTTTTTTTTTTACAAAACAAAGCACTGACGTAAATCATTAAAGAAAAAAAACAACTCTAATTGAACTACCGTGTTGAATTAGACAAATATAGTTTTGAGATTAGCACTTTCCAGTATTTAATTTGATTGACCTAAATGTAAAAACCCTTAACAGCGCCCCGGGTCCTGGGGCAGTGCAAGGGCGAGGCCGACGTCCTGCTGATACTGGATTCCTCGGGGAGCATCGGCCAGTCCAGCTACGACCTCCTGGCCAAGTTCTCCGCCGACCTGACCAGCAACTTCACCGTTGGCCCCGACGCCATCCAGTTCTCCACCATCATCTTCAGCGACGTGGTGCGCAACATCTTCAGCTTCAACCAGCTGACCGACAACAACGCTGTTGCACAGGTAAACACACTTTTTTATTTTTTTTATTTTTACCGAATATACAGTGACGAACCAGAAGTCCCAACAAATTACAGGGAACAACCCCTCCCCCCCCGACCCACAAGCTTTACGTAGGACACGCTCCCAGCTGTACGTGGGACATGCCCAAGTTTGTGTGAATTCCGTTCGATAGCTACTATGCCAAATAATTTGTGACGTACCTTAAAACAACTTCCACAGGCTCAGTTCCTTATTTGATGTGCCCCCAACTGTCACATGTAGGCCTACACATATCTTGGAGTTTTAGAATGAACACAGAAAACTCCGTACGTGAAAATTAATAATAGCTTCAAATCGATATATAATACCAAAATGTTTAATAACACGCTTGAATAAAACATTGCAACCACAGATATCTCCTGTAGCACTAATTCACCTTTCCCCCACGATTGACCTACACTAACTGTCCTCAACAAGAGGTGGTCTTCAGCTACTAGTACACATGGTCACTCGTCCACTACACATCACCCAAGCACGTGCTCCTTGACCTCATTCTATAACCGGTCACTCGTCCACTACACATCACCCAAGCACGTGCTCCTTGACCTCATTCTATAACCGGTCACTCGTCCACTACACATCACCCAAGCACGTGCTCCTTGACCTCATTCTATAACCGGTCACTCGTCCACTACACATCACCCAAGCACGTGCTCCTTGACCTCATTCTATAACCGGTCACTCGTCCACTACACATCACCCAAGCACGTGCTCCTTGACCTCATTCTATAACCGGTCACTCTCGTCCACTACACAGGTACCCAAGCACGTGCTCCTTGACCTCATTTCTATCACCATTCAACCACTGATTCTATCCCCCTGACCATTCGTTCTATTAAGCAGCCGTGAGTGCACAACAATCCTATACACACACGCTCGGGCAAGCACACACACACACACACACACACACACACACAAAACAGTCACTGTGTGACAATAGTATCATTCATCATTCACTTATTATTTCATGCCCCCCACGACAGGCCCTGCTTAAAATCCCGTACCTGTCACAGTCTACTCAGACGGCCCAGGCCTTGGACTACGCCAGGACCAATTCCTTCACCGCTGCCCAAGGCTCACGCCCCAATGTGGGCAAAATAGCCGTGGTCATCACTGATGGCAACTCCCAGAACCGTGAGTTCTTTCAGTCGACTCATTGAGTTTCCGTGTGTGTGTGTGTGTGTGTGTGTGCGTTTCCATGTGTGCTTTCACGTCTGTATGTCTGTATGCCTGTGTGTAACTGTGTGAGAATACAAGTGAGTGACTTTTTTTTTAAAGAGTCAATGATGGCGTATGTGTGCTGTGTGAGATCATGTGAAATATGTATCACTAAATATGTGTGTGTAGGCAGGCCCACCGACATAAATTTCGGGCCCCTGGGCATGGCTGTCACGGGACCCCCCCCGTGCTGATAATAATGTTTTCATATGTGGATTGGCCAGCTCAGTCCGGGCCCCTAAAACTCGCCGGGCCTTTGGGCATTTGCCCCCTCCCCTTTCGGCGGCACTGTGAGTAGGTAATTGAGTGCCTTGAGTGTATGTAAGAATGTGTTGAACACATGTGTGTACACATAAGTCTGTGTGTGAATGGTAAATAGGAGCAGGGCCGTTCGAATGGATAGGCCAAACAGGCCGCTGCATTGGGAGCCCCCACTGCAAGGCTCCCCCACCCCCACCCCCAACTAAAAGTCGACTAGAGCACTTGTCATGGGCGCCTGATTAAAATGATTTAAGAGTAGGGTGTGGGGTGTGTGTGGGGGGGGGGAGGGTCATCAACCAATGTCAGGGACGACACAATATTCACTTTCAACGACCTTAACATTGTTTTTTGCCTCTGACCCTTTAAATCATATTCATATGGGGGGGGGGAGGGTAGTGTGATTGTGGTTGTGTGAGTGTGGTTGTTTGATTGTGGTTGTGTGATTGTGGTTGTGTGATTGTGGTTGTGTGAGTGTGGTTGTGTGAGTGTGGTTGTGTGAGTGTGGTTGTGTGATTGTGGTTGTGTGATTGTGGTTGTGTGAGTGTGGTAGTGTGAGTGTGGTTGTGTGAGTGTGGTAGTGTGATTGTGGTTGTGTGAGTGTGGTTGTGTGATTGTGGTTGTGTGAGTGTGGATGTGTGATTGTGGTTGTGTGAGTGTGGTAGTGTGAGTGTGGTTGTGTGAGTGTGGTAGTGTGATTGTGGTTGTGTGAGTGTGGTTGTGTGATTGTGGTTGTGTGAGTGTGGTTGTGTGAGTGTGGTTGTGTGAGTGTGGTTGTGTGAGTGTGGTAGTGTGATTGTGGTAGTGTGATTGTGGTTGTGTGAGTGTGGTTGTGTGATTGTGGTTGTGTGAGTGTGGTTGTGTGAGTGTGGTAGTGTGAGTGTGGTTGTGTGAGTGTGGTAGTGTGATTGTGGTTGTGTGAGTGTGGTTGTGTGATTGTGGTTGTGTGAGTGTGGTTGTGTGAGTGTGGTTGTGTGAGTGTGGTTGTGTGAGTGTGGTAGTGTGATTGTGGTAGTGTGAGTGTGGTTGTGTGATTGTGGTTGTGTGATTGTGGTTGTGTGAGTGTGGATGTGTGATTGTGGTTGTGTGAGTGTGGTTGTGTGAGTGTGGTTGTGTGATTGTGGTTGTGTGAGTGTGGTTGTGTGAGTGTGGTTGTGTGAGTGTGGTTGTGTGAGTGTGGTTGTGTGAGTGTGGTTGTGTGAGTGTGGTTGTGTGAGTGTGGTTGTGTGAGTGTGGTTGTGTGAGTGTGGTTGAAATTGTTGCAAGCTGTGTGAGGGGCAGTGTATCTGTGAGCGACAGTTATTTGTGTTTGCCGTAATTCGAACGACCGAGGGGGGTGTGTGGGGGGAGGTTCATAAGTGCGGACACTGATCTGGTTAATCGTAGTGCTAAAGAGTGTTTGGTGCGAAACTGTGAGGCTGGGTGCGAGTGAAACATGTGCTCATTTGTCTTTGGTTTATTTATGTTTCCCCCAGCGGCCGAGACGGCCCTGGCAGCCCAGAGGTTGAAACAGAGCGGGGTCACCGTCATCGCTGTGGGCGTGGGTTCGAACATCGCCCAGGCCGAGCTCCAGGCCATCGCCTCCGGCAACAACAACATCTTCAACGTCAACAACTACAGCGTGCTGGACGCCATTAGGTCGGGGCTCGTCACCCAGGCTTGTGAAGGTGAAGGACGATTTCATTCATTGGCTCTCTCTCTCTCTCTCTCTCTCTCTATCTATCTATCTATCTCTCTATCTCTCTATCTACCTATCTATCTATCTATCTATCTATCTATCTATCTATCTATCTATCTATCTATATATCTGTCTGTCTGTCTGTCTGTCTGTCTGTCTGTCTGTCTATCTATCTATCTATCTCTCTCTCTCTCTCTCTCTCTCTCTCTCTCTCTCTCTCTCATGTCTTTCTGTGACACTGTCTCATACAAGTTACTTCCTCTTGCTCGTGCAGCACTGATAAGGGACTACCTGTCGTCGCCACCCCCTCCCCTCCCCCATCCCCGGGGCACGCATGCTCGCTTTTAGCGTGAACAATTACTGCAATATCCAAACATTCAAACTTTCATTTCTTTATATTTTCAATGCTTATGATTTATTTCAGTTCTGTTTAAAAAAAAAAAAGAACTCAAGACATGCTATAGTTAAAAAAACAAAAACAAAATCAATTTATAGTGAAAAATAAAAAAAAAAAACCCAGTTAAAAAAAAAAACTTGATGTTTCGTTGTTTTTGTTTTTTTTTCAGCTGTGACCACAACACCGGAACCAACAACTCCCGAACCAACAGGTAACAACAGTTCACGACTTAGTCTTATAGTATTTATTTCTAGTCACTGTACTGAAGCAGTAACGTAGTGGGGGGGGGGAAGGGGACATCATGCCCCGGGCGCTACTCACAAAGTTGCGAAAAATGGTATATTTTACACATAACATTATTATATATATGGTTTCTAATTTGGGGGGGAGGGGGGGCGCTAAAAAGGTATTGTGCCCCGGGCGCGAGTTAAACTCTCTACGCCTATGTACTGAAGAGAGGGGGTCTATTCGAAGGTCCCGCATACGTCGCTAACGTGACGAATTTGTGTGGAGCTCCTTGCACTCCCACCATAGTCGGGTGGATGTACCACGGGACATAAATATTTAATTTTTTAAACTGGACTTGTTGGGATTGAAACCCGTAGCCTTCAATGTACAGGTCGGACTGAAAACCGATGCGCCACCCACTTAACAGGCTTAAATTTTCATTATGATAATACACTATGTGGCAGAGTGGTAGAGCACTCGACTGATAAGTGAGTTCGAGTCCCAGGGAAACATCGGGAGTTTTCTCGGGGCCGATAGACGTCCGTCAGGTCATCCACCAGGCCATCCACCAGGCCATCCACCATACTAATAGATGCCCGACATGTGTTGGGGGTGAGTAAAGGCGGCTGGACGTTGTAGTAGTCACACAACCCCATAAAATACCCGAGGCTACAGAGACAGATGAAACCTGTGTAGGCTTCATGGGAGAAGATTCACTTTGCTCTTAATACTTTACTAGTGGGGGGAAAAGCCTGCTGAAGCTGGCTGAACGAAATCCGACAGAAGGGATAACAAAGAAATATACGAAATACTGCAATAGAAAAGAACATGCGGCCTTTATTGCCACGAACAGAATACGATATGAACAGAAATAACAAAGAAATGTACCAAACACGACGCATAGACCGCACATGAAAATAACCTGCGAGGGAGACACAGTGTTACAACGCATACACCGCACGATAGGAAAACTACCTGCGAGGGAGACACAGTGTTATAACGCATACACCGCACGATATGAGAACTACCTGCGAGGGAGACACACGGTTACAACGCATACACCGCACGATAGGAAAACTACCTGCGAGGGAGACGCACGGTTACAACGCATACACCGCACGATAGGAAAACTACCTGAGGGAGACACACGGGTTAGACGATTATGTATTTAAGGATAATGACCTTCTTAGAATGACATTTAGGGCAAGATAGCCTAAACTGACCGTGTATACACTTTGAAAAAATAAATAACTTTGCACTTCATACTGTGCTGTTTTGTTTACAATTTGGGTCAAAACACGATACCCGAGTGTTTACATAGAAAACGATTTCTTTTTTAAGTTCTCAAGGAGTGTGACAGAGACGCCGACATCCTGTTGATACTGGACTCCTCTGGGAGTATCGGCAGACCCAACTACGCCGACCTGGCCCATTTCGCCGCTGACCTGACGTCCAACTTCAAGATCGGGCCTGACCAGATCCAGTTCAGCGCCCTCCTCTTCAGCAGCACCGTGCACAACCTGTTTGACTTCAACAGATACCAGACCAACGCTCAAATTGAACAGGTGAATGAATGAATGAATGTGTGTGTGTGCGTGTGTGTGTGTGTGTGTGTGTGTGTGTATATGTTTGCTAAATGTTTGTGCACTTTTCAGATTAGTAGGAGGGCGCCAGCCACCGCTATCCACGGGTCCGTTTATATACGGTAATTGACAGTGGCGTAGCTAGGGGAGGGGGCGGTGGGTGCGGTCCGCACCGGGCGGCACTTTTTATTACTTTTTAAGAGGGCGGCAAAAATGTATAGATTACATTGAAATACCTAAATGAGAGGGCGGCAAAATCGTCTTCCGCCCTGGGCGGCCGATACCCACGCTACGCCGCTGGTTATTGACATTTTTGTGATATAAATATTTATAAAACCGATGCAATTTTTATTTTTTCTCTTGCCAAGCCTTAAGAAGAAGAAAAATAAAATCATTTAGTCTAACAGCTCCAGCCTAATACTGTACTTGTTAATATATTTTAAAACAAAACACTTAGCTATAAATACACAGTTCTCATTAGTTTTAATATTTTTGTCTCTCCCTTTTACCTTCCACCCCCACCCCCCACCACACACACACACTCCCAAACAGGCGCTTGTTTCAATGCCCTACCTGTCAGGTGCCACCCACACTGGTCTTGCCTTGGACTACGCCAGAACCACCTCCTTCACCTCCGCCCACGGGGCCAGGAACAACGTTGCTAAGATCGCCATTGTGATCACGGATGGTAACTCTCAGAACCGTAAGTTTGATAAAAAAAACTTTTTCTGCTCCGTTTATTCCAATAAAAGAAATAAATTATTTAGCCGTTCTTTTCATCCTTTTTTTTTTTCGTTTTATTTTTATCTTCTTTCTTTTTTCCTTCCTTCTTTCTTTTTTCCGTCTTTCTTCTTTCGTTTATCTTCTTTATTTTTTCTTTCTATTTTTCATTCTTTCTTCTTTCTTTCTTTTTTCCTTCTTTCTTCTTTCTTTCTTTATTCCTTCTTTCTTCTTTCTTTTTTCTTTTTCTTTTTTTTTCCTTCTTTCTTCTTTCTTTCTTTTTTCCTTCTTTCTTCTTTCTTTCTTTTTTCCTTCTTTCTTCTTTCTATCTGTTGTCCTTCTTTCTTTTATCTTCTATATTTTTTCTTTCTTTTTTTCCTTCTTTCTTTCTTTTTTCCTTCTTCTTCTTTCTCCTATTTTCTTTATATTTTCTTTCTTTTTTTTTCATTCTTTCTTTTTTGTTCTTCTTTCTTTTTTTTCTTCTCTCTTTCTTATTTTACATGCATAGATAGATAACAGTATCAGGTGCACCGCCGTTCCAATCTCGTACAAGAGAAGTGATTGAAGAAGTAAAATTGAATAACGGAGTGCAGATTTAGTATATTTTGATGAAAGCCTATTTTTAAACAAGTTGTTTTTTTTATTTTAAATATATTTTTCTCCTCATTTTATAATATCTGAAAGAATCTGATCCATAAAATGAAGTCATTATTGTTATCATGAAGTGTTTATTTTAAATATATTTTTCTTCTCGTTTTATAATATCTGAAAGTATCTGATCCATAAAATGAAGTCATTATTGTTATCATGAAGTTGTTTTTGTCTTTAAAGTTAAAAAAAAAAGGAATTTGCTTTTCAAACTCCATTTCATGTCATGTCCCTCTCCCTCGTAGACGCCCAGACAGCGGCTGAAGCTCAAAGGTTGAAGGCCAGCGGGGTCAAGGTTATCGCCGTCGGCGTCGGCTCCCACGTCTCCAACGCCGAGCTCCTGGCCATCGCCTCCTCCGCCTCCGACATCTTCAACGTGAACGACTACAGCGTCCTTGACGACATCAAGGGAGAGCTCGTCACTTCCGCTTGCAATGGTAAGTTCGCTATTGGGGCTGTAGTTGTCCTCTTTTTTTTTTTTTACCTTAACCAGTGTAGCATCGGGGGGGGGGAGGGGGAGAGAAGACAAGAGATCGCCCTTCCCCCAAGGCAGAGCCGTTGTAAGGTGCACCGGAGCCGTAGGGGGGGGAGAGAGAGAGAGACTTACAGGATACGTGAGGCCCAACTTTGTTAAAAATACCTTCCTAGCAAATGATTGAATCGGAATCAATACTTGAACGCTTTTTATTTTTGGACAGTGGGGGGGGGGGGGTCGCCTTTCTACCCTGTTCACATTAGCATCAGTGCCGAACCTAGGGATTCGAACGCCCGGGGGGGGGGGGCGCTGCATTTGGACATAAGACACCATGACATAAGATGATGTACTTAATATTTAATGTAAAAAAATATTTGCCCCCCCCCTCAAGCTGGGGACCGGGGAGCACATTGGAATTTTGACCACCCCTCCCCCCCCCCACCACCACCTTAGGTTCGCCTCTGATTATCATATTAAGGTCGGTGGGGCCTCAGGCGCAGAAAGACCCCCCCCCCGCTTTGAATAGACTAAGCAAAATAAAATTATTAGTCTAAAATTGTGGTTTGATCGGGGCCTTTCGAACTCGGGGCCCAGGACGCGTGCTCTGGGCACCCCACCTCTCGTTAAATACGCCTATGCCTATTCAAAAGCACGACATTTTCTCCAGTTACCGCTATTCAAAAGGTTTTAAGTTTTAACCAAACGAGTACACGTGTTACAGTTGGACTAGGTGGACAATATGGGATACCGTTAGTGTGGCTAAAATACATGGGCATCTACTGACCCCCCCCCCCCAAACCAGGGGGCCGTCTCAACGGTTGAGCTCTGCCAGGTACGATTTTACGGGCGGGGTTGTGTTAAATTATCATGTGTATTTCATTCTTTCATGTTGTTATTTCCCCTTAATTTTTTTACCTGTTCGCAAAGTGTGTATTCTTTTTATTTTTACTACAACGTTGTTGTTGTTTTTTGTGTAATTCCCAGACGTGACAGTGTTTGCAGAGACAACTCCAGGTAAGTCGGCGTGCTGTTGTTTAAATAGTCAAATCAGTCATAGTTGGTTGTCAGTCATCCCTTTCCCTGCTCTAATCTGCAATGAAAGTTTATTAAAAATAATTAGCCTGTATCCTACATAAATATTAAATGGATGTTTTATGATTAAATTGAATAAATATCAGGGATGGTTGAGTGGTGTAGAGTGATTGACTGTTGACCGGAGTGCTCCTGGGTTCGAATCTCAGTGACAACATTGGTATTTTTCAGGTCCTGGTGATAATCCTCAAATCCACCAAAGCTTTAATTAAACGGGCACCTGACTTTAAGTTGGGAAGTTAAGGCGGCTGGGCGTTGTGCTAACCACACAATCCTTTTAAATGTTGAGACAGAGAGAGAGAGAGAGAGGGGGGGGGGGAGGGAGAGTTATATATTGTTTATTCATAAGTTTTTCGTTTCTCACAATAGCTAAAGATATTATCAATATTAACACATTATTATCTTAATTTTTTTAGAAATTAAATTATTATATTTTTTTCCCACAGCTGAAACCGTTGCAGGTAAGCCAGCTTTACAATAGCTTTACCACAGCTTTACAGCAGCTGTACAACAATATTGTGAAATTATTAAACAAGATAATATTTAGTCCAATAGTAGCAATAGTAAAAAAAAAAGAGATAGTTGTCAGTCAGTAGCAGTCACTTCAACCACAAACATTGATAACAAGGGTTGGCTAATCAAATGTGCCGAGGGGCCAAAAAAAAAAACGGCACGTTTCTCTATTTAATTTGACACGCGGTGCAGGGCTCGATTTAAGAAAAAACCAATGCGAGGGATGAAAATACATTTCTGCAGAGTCGGGGATAAATGTCCATGATTTCATCCCCGGCTGGGATATATTTGATGAAGCAGAGCCTGGGATGGCAGCTCTCAGTGCCTGGGATATCCCCGGCGGTAAATCGAGCCCTGACCCGGTTTACCTTTTTGTGATATGACCTTAACCTTTAATCTATACAAAGTGCCAATTAAAAATCTTCAAAATCGCATTTCCTTGTATCGGGTACTGGCTGTTGTCGATGTAGGCCTGCCAAATGCCAAACTCGTCCGCGGAATTTCTTTAACATTCAACAAAGATGAGGATAAAGCGCTCGACTGTTGGGTCCGATGTCCAATGAAAACCAAGGGAATTGTTCAGGTCAGTTTCAAAGTTCCATCCCTGACCCGGTTTACCTTTTTGTGAGATGACCTTAACCTTTAATTTATAAAAAGTGCCAATTAAAAATAATTCATCCACCTGCTCTTGGCACGGCGTACTCTGTCAAATTTAAGTACACATTGTAGCCCGCGATTCAAAAACTTTGCCCACCAGTTTGCAAGACCGATATGGGATATTCTTCATTCAATTGACACCGAAGTGTCTTCGAAATTGCGAATAATCTTAACGGTTCAATAGACCCTTGAACATCCGGTTCACTGCTATTCGGACTCCATATTATCCGGCCTTTTAAGGAGGAGTAGAAAATATTTTAATCGCTTCCGGTCTATCCGTATTTTTTTTAGCTATCTGGCATTAGGCCGGATGATTGAGAGTCATCCACCCCCCCACTCCCCCCAAGCCATTATTTAATGATCACGTGTCATATGTCTTGACCGCTCCCTCTCCCCCCCCCCCCACACACACAGGCACCGCCCACTGTGATGGCGAGGCTGACGTCCTGCTCGTCCTTGATTCCTCCACCAGCATCGGCAGGACCAACTACGCCGCTCTCGCCAACTTCGCCGGCCGCTTGACTACCAACTTCAAAATCGGGCCGGACGCCATCCAGTTCGGGGCCGTGCTCTTCAGTGACGGAGTGCGCAACTTGTTTGACTTCAACAGTTTCCAAACAAACGACCAGGTTCAACAGGTAAAAGACTAAAAAAAACAGCTGTAGGCAGTACAGTGGCGTAGTGAGGAGGAGGGGCAAAGGGGATGGGGCGGGGCTTCATGCCCCCGGGTGCTACTCACAACGGGGCGCCAAACGGTAAATTTTACATATAAAATATGGTTTTCAAATGCGGGGGGGCGCTAAAAAGGTATTGTGTGCCCCCGGGCGTTAGTTAAGCTTGCTACGCCACTGAGGCAGTACAAAGCACCAGTGGCGTACCTAGGGGGGGCGGGTGCGGTTCGCACCGGGCGGCACTTTTTATTACTTTTTAGGGGGGGGGGCGGCAAATGTATAGATTAAATTGAAATACCTAAATGAGAGGGCGGCAAAATCGTCTTCCGCCCTGGGCGGCCGATACCAACGCTACGCCGCTGCAAAGCACACACCTTATCCAATAAACAAAAACGCGCACAGCAGTTCAACCTTTTATTATCAGATGGGGGCGGTTGGTTAATCGATCGACTGTCGATCTGAGCGTCCCAGGTTCGATCCTCAGAGAGAACCAAGGGAATTTTCCCAGGTTCTGGTGAAAGCTGGGTGAAAGTTCCCCCAAGTCCTCACAGCCTTTTAAGGGGTACTTGACTTGTGCGAATATTGGGGCCCCCCCTAATTATCTTTGAAAACTGGGGCTCTCTCTGACCACCTTCATATTTTTAAATCAATCTTAGCCCGATGCCCCCACCCCCTGACAAGCGCTAAGATTGACATTAACTATGGCTGACTAAATACAATTCGAGACTGGGGATCCTTTAGCAGAGGGATGGTGGGGGTGGGGGGTGGGTGGGTGGAGGGGCGGCATTGGCTTCCAACAAATGCGCCTAACCATAAGAACATCTCAGATCATAATTATTCAAACACATCTTCATTTTATTTTAGAATTCATCAACATTAACCCATAACATCTTAAATATTTTATTCTCTGATTATATTACATATTCCCCCCCCCCTCCCATTCACGCCAAAACGTTTCATTGAACTGTTTCAGGCCTTGATCCACATGCCTTACATTCAAGGCTCAACACACACGGCCTTGGCCTTGGACTACGCCCATAACACAGCGTTCACGGCCCCACACGGTGCCAGGGCCGGTGTCGGCAAGATAGCCATCGTTATCACCGACGGGAACTCACAGAACCGTAAGTACACACCTCAGCTTGGGGCCCTAATAATATGTGACAGCCTGGGGCCCTGTGATTCGCCCATTTTAAGCGGCCCCCCCCTGATAAGGGCTTAGATCGCCTTTCCTTGTATCGGGGCTGGCTGTTGTCGATGTGCCACCATTCATATATATACCCAGTATCAAGTCACTGTTCTTTCTGACCACAGATGCCCAGACGGCTGCTGCAGCTCAAAGACTCAAGGCCAGCGGTGTCCTGGTCATCGCCGTCGGCGTCGGCAACCGAATCTCCCAGGCCGAGCTGCGAGCCATCGCCTCCTCAGATGCGGACATCTTCAACGTGAACGACTACAGCGTCCTTGACGAGATCAGGCACGGTCTGGTGACGTCAGCATGCCAAGGTAACTAGCACTGGCCAATATAATTTATTTCAAGCCAATATAAGATTTAGTTTCGCATCTGTATAACTTTTCCAGTTTTTTTTTTAATGCAACGGGAAAAGAATCGAATCCTGATATCTCTACTAAAAAGCCATTTCATTTCTTCATACAAATAACTTGCGCGGAAACAATGGGCGAAAACCTAAACCAACGAAAAAAAAGCGATATTTCCCCATATATATCAATGTAAAAAAAAATTAATTCATTCTTAACCCTCCAAATTATTTATAGAAAAATATGCGGATACGGTTGTGAAATATCCATCGTTCATGACCTAAATAATTTAAACCAGCAGCTGGAATTGAGACGCAAACTGAGTCAATTTTTTAATTAGTAATTTTTTTTTTGCGGTAAAATACCGTTTATAAATGTGTTAATGAACCAATGAAGTAAGAACGATAACACAATTATTGCGGACTGTATTCAATTTGCAGTACATTAAGAGTTATTCCCCCTCCTGATGTAAACAAACCAGCACATATGCTTTGCGTTTGATTGCAATATACATGTATTCCAAATTTTTAAAAAAAATCTAATTTATTAAACAAAGGAAATATATTTCAGACAGTGTTTACCATTGGCTTGTATTAAAAAAAAGGTATTTAATATTTTATTAAAGATGTGGAAAACATGCCAGCAGTTTGTGTTTATTAACTCTTCAATGTACTCAAATTCCTCAAAGTACTAGTATTTTATGGTATACTTTAACTAGAACTAGTGGCCTGTACAACTTTCGTAGCATCAGTAGAAGATGCTGACCCTATTAGCATGAAAAAAAAAGTACTAGAGATGCAGATGAGGCCCCTGGTTTCAGAGTGACTTCTACAGACTAATTTCCATTATAGCTTCGATACTAAGATTATATTAATGATTGCTGTTTATTTTTCACAGAGGCCACAACTACCCCAGCTCCAACCACCACGACCACAACTACAACTACTACCACCACCACCACCACAACGACCACACCGGCGACAACATCACGTGAGTATCAACAGCAAATTGAAAGAATAAGTTTCTAAAAAAAATAATATGTATAAAAGCGATTTGGGTTCTGCGTTAAATCGAAAGTAAAGAATTAATACAACAGTATTCCAGTTTAAAATACAATAAAAAAAACAAAAATAACTCAGCCTCACTGATCAAGCCTAAGGGGATATACCTCTATCAGAAATGAGCGGACAGCGGACGCGTCCGCTTGCAGACGCAGATCCGCAGACTTTTCCGAATCCGTGGACTGACAGCGGACGCTTCGTATGGTTAAGTTGCGGACTCGCGGACTGACGCGGATCTTCTTTAGCGTTACCATAAAAAAAATTTCAAGTCATTTAAACAACTAAATTTCAGTAATGCGGACGCGCGGACTGACTGCGGACCAATGTTGTAAGATGATTCTGCGGACGCGGACGCGGATCATTGATAGAAATCCGCGGACGGACGCGGACGCTAAATTTCAAGATCCGCACACCTCTGACCTCTATGCAAAGGTTTTGCAGGGTACAGCTAGTATAAATAAGTATCGGGGATTCCCATTGGTTTTTCGGCAAAAGTCTTTCAAAGCCTTCCCTGCGGTAACGGCCTTATATCTCGACTACACAGGGCCGACGCAATGTGGGGGGGGGGGTGCAGCCGGAACACTTTTGTTTTCTTTAGAACAATCATTGCTGAAAACGTCTCCCCCAAAGTTCACCCCTTCAGTGCTTCCATTTACAACACTCTGACATTTAGGACGGCTAACCTAAATATTTTTTGTCTGCTATGCAATCAATATATCACACTCTACATTGTTCGAATCACAATTGCTGGTTCTCAAAATATTCTTGAGATCGTAGCAATTTATCTATTTTTAGAAACAAACGTATGCTTTGTTGGGGTGGGGGCGCCGAGCGCGCGACCTGTGCACCGACCTGCTTGTGGAACCGGAATCCTAAAATTGTTGAGGCCCAATATTTTCTTCTTCATCCCGGGGGGGATGACTTTAGTTAGCCTCTGGATACGAATAATCTAATCATAATGTTTGAAACAGTTTCCTCCTATTATTTAAAATTAATGTTCATTTCAGAGATTCTCGTCTGCGAGAGCGCAGCAGACGTTCTGCTAATTTTAGACTCTTCCGGAAGTATCGGGCAGCAGAGCTACAATCTGCAGGCCAACTTCTCCGCCGAGCTGGCCAACCGCTTCAAGATAGGCCCCAACAACATTCAGTTCAGCACCATCATTTTCAGTTCAACCGTCGAAGAGATTTTCGACTTCCAGAAATTCCAGACTAACAGTGAAATAGTGCAGGTACAAAACAAAACAAAAACAGGGAAAATAACTCTCGTTTTTTGTTTCTTGTTGTTGATTCAGCTTGTCATTATGTTTTATACTGCTGTCTGTAGGGACTGTTTACATCTCTTAAACTGGTATACTGCGTAAAATAACCAAAGGTACACAACTCTCTTTTAGTTTTTGTTTAATACTGCTGCCTTTAGGGACTGTTTACATCTCGTATACTGGTATACTGCGTAAAATAACCAAAGGTACACAACTCTCTTTTAGTTTTTGTTTAATACTGCTGCCTTTAAAGACTGTTTACATCTCGTATACTGGTATACTGTGTAAAAAAACCAAAGGTACACAACTCTCTTTTAGTTTTTGTCGTTCTCGTAATGTAACCAAATGTACACAACTCTTTTAATTTTTTTCTTTGTGTAATATAACCAAAGGTACATAATTCACTCTCTTGTTTTTTTGCGTCCACCAAAAGGCTTTACTGGGCATGCGCTACTTGGCCCAAAGCACCAACACGGGTGACGCGCTGGACTTCGCCAGGACTCACTCCTTCACCCCTGCTGCCGGCTCCAGACCCAACGTGGGTAAAATCGCCGTTGTCATCACAGACGGAAACTCACAGGACGGTAAGTGGAGTGTCTCATCAGGGGCCGTAATGACGTAAGGGTAATTTTATCTCCAGAAGTAAAGGGAAGTAACAAGGGATGATATCTTAACCCGCCGACCCAAACCGCGCGCTATAATTTAAAAAAAAATTGCACTCGATGAGTGTGAGGATGAGATGAGATAGAATCTCTTAGATCTTATAAACCACTATTTGGGATTTTATGGTGCTCTTCTTGCATCCCCACCATGGCCGATAGTTCAATGGCCTTGATGCACTACGGGGGATATAGTGAGTAACTCCCTCATGATCTGAAATATCCATTGTCCCTCACTGAAGATTGAATCTAGGACACGCATATTGACGGTTTAGTGCACAACCATCCATGTTTCCCGTGGTGCCTCTGTGGCCACTACACTCCCGGTTATGGTGGGGAGCTATTTTCACCGAAATCAGAATAGTCGATACCTAGCATCGGACAAAGTAATCGAATAAACTGAAATTCTTCCACTGAATGTGATAAATGTTTCACATGTTATAGCCAGCGGGATTGATAAGTAGGGGGCCCATATGCAGAATCCATTTTGCCTAACCCCTCCCACCCCCAACCACTCATTCACACGATGTTTGTTCAAACCACGATATTTTGAAAAAAAAAAACACGTGTCCAAGAGCCATTTTTTAGGAGGGAAAAAAGGCGGCGTATGTCTTGCTCCTTCTTCATCACCAAGCCCGTAGCGTGTGGGGGGCAGGGGACCGCACAACCCCTGCGTTTGGTCTGGCCCCCTCTGCTTGTTTGCTCTACTTAGTAACATTTATTTCCTGCCCCCCCACACACACTATTGGCCTGGCCCCTGCTGTAGAATGCCTGGCCCCTGCTGAAGAATGCCTGATCCCTGCTGTAGAATGCCTGGCCCCCTGCTGTAGAATGCCTGGCCCCTGCTGTAGAATGCCTGGCCCCCTGCTGTAGAATGCCTGCCCCCTGCTACGGGGCTGACCATCACACTGACCATGCTGATAGTAATTCTTTTTAAGTTTTGAAAGTAAAGTAAAGAAAGCCGCTAAGAAGGAGTATTATTTATCAAGTTACATTTAGGCCGAAAGTTCAACTGCATGTTTACAATCACCACCAGGCACAAAAACAGCCAGTGCTGCTCAACAGCTGAAACAGTCAGGCGTCAAGGTGATCGCCATCGGCGTCGGCAGCAACATCTCCCAGACCGAGCTCCGCAACATCGCTTCCTCCCCTGCCGACGTCTTCAACGTGAACGACTACAGCGTGCTGGATGACATCAAGGCGAACCTGGTCAACACGGCGTGTCACGGTAAGTGGTGCAACCGCAGACTCATTTATGGTGTAGCCATGTCGCGGTATGTGGTGTAGCCGCAGACCCGTTGATGGTGTAGCCATGTCGCGGTAAGTAGTGTAACCGCAGACCCGTGGATGGTGTAGCCATGTCACGGTAAGTGGTGTAACCGCAGACCCGTTCATGGTGTAGCCATGTCGCAGTAAGTGGTGTAACCGCGGACCCGTGGATGGTGTAGCCATGTCGCGGTAAGTGGTGTAACCGCAGACTCATTGTTAGTGTAGCCATGTCTTCCCCATTGTACCTGATAGTTCGCCTCCCCCCTCCCTGCCCGGTCCCATGTTACGCCCATAAAAGTATGTTCACACTCCAGTTACCCTATATGTAGTGGTTAACAGGTTCAGACCTGAACGTAGTAATGTACAAGTAATATCAACGTTTAATTGCTCATGTTTAATGAAATAATTCATCACTGCTGTTATTCAGGCTATTATAATGTTTAGCTATTATTCAGGGTGTTAGCTATTATTCAGGCTATTACAATATTTAGCTATTATTCAGGCTGTTACAATGTTTAACTATTATTCAGGCTTTTACAATGGTTAGCTATTATTCAGGCTGTTATAATGTTTAACTATTATTCAGGCTGTTTCAAAGTTACACCTTTTTTTTTTACAGCCATCACAGTGACTCAGGCTCCAGCAGGTTAAACCAATACGCGAGATTTAAGATTGGTGTAAGGGAAATAACCATGAAAACTGGCTATCGCTACAGGTCTAGCTCCCATTGAAAGTTGTTCATGCCTTATTTTAATTGAATTATGTAAAAAAAATAATAATATAAAAAAAACCTGTTGATTAAAATATTAACGTTAAAATATTTCATATTATGTCGCCCATGTGATTTGTAAATATGCGATTAAAAACAGTAAGAATTATTTTTATATATTAAAAAAGGTGTTTTCATAAACTTATTTTCGAATGCAATAATTGAAGAGATAAGATAAAAAAAAAATTATGAAAAAATTCTTAATATTTTCGCATCGACCAAGGGAAAAAAAAGGAATACATAGAACTAAATTTCCGCTTTACAGTAAAAGCCAAACTAGATTAGAGGAAGACACTTTTGCACAGCTTGGTGCGAAAGAACCAAATGCACTTACTTCAAGATCCTGACCTATATAATGCAGGTGTTTTTTTTTTAATATTTTTTTTCACATTTTTTTTTTACAATATTTATCGAAAAAAAAAATACACCAGGGCCGTGATAACATAGAACTAAATTTCCGCTTTACAGTAAAAGCCAAACTAGATTAGAGGAAGACACTTTTGCACAGCTTGGTGCGAAAGAACCAAATGCACTTACTTCAAGATCCTGACCTATATAATGCAGGTGTTTTTTTTTTAATATTTTTTTTCACATTTTTTTTTTTACAATATTTATCGAAAAAAAAAATACACCAGGGCCGTGATAACGCTTTTGCAAGAGGGTTTGGGGGGGCCCAATGGTAAGAGAGCCTCCACACTAACCCAGTTTCACCCTGCTTGGGAGTAAATGAAGCTATGCGGTGGTCGTTTTGGTCAAACGCTCGACTGTCAATCTGAGGGTCTCTGGTTCGATCTCATGTGAGGACCAATGAATTTTCAGGTCATGGTTAAAGTCAAATCTATATCTCCCCCGTGGTGCCTTCATGGCTATTGCACTATCGGCTGAAAGAAGGGCACCATAAAAACAGTCCCATTTTTTTGTTTATAGGATCTAAAGGATTTCATCTCATCCTTACAGGGACTTTACACACACAGACACACACAGGCACACACACACACACACCCACACACACTCCCACACACACACACCCACACACACACCCACACCCCCATCCAAACACACACCCCCACACACACCCACACCCATCCACACACACACCCACACACACTCCCACACACACACCCACACACACACACACTCACACACCCATCCACACACACACACACAGAAACAGATGAATTGGGAACTTTATTTTAAAAAATGAATATCTCTGGCTGAAAACATTTTCCTTTAGATTTTATATGGGGAGGGGCACAAAACTTTTTTTTTTACATTTATTATTAAGTACATTATCTCATGTCATGGTGTCGAATGTCAAAAATGCAGGGCCCCCCTCCCCCCCCGGGGCGCCAAAATTCTTTGGTTCGACACTGCATCTATACGGTGATTGAATCTTCATTTGTTAATCACTTACAGAATCAAATACTCGGTTGTTTGTTGTTTGTTCTTTTTATTATCTAAGAGTAAAGCGCCACCTGTCGCTAATCTGCAATCACCAGTCTATGGTCTGGTGTGGGGTCTGGTGGCCCGTGCGATAAGGTCTGGTGGCCCGGTTACACAACTGTCTTCGTTCGTTGCAATCAGCACGTTACGGCTGTGTATAGTATTGTGTATTTTGATACGTGTGTAAGCATGCCTGTGTGTGTGTGTGTGTCTGTCTGTATGTGTGTGTGTCAGCCCCGTAGCGTAAAAATTGTACTGCAGGGGGCCAGGCCTATTGCAGGGGAGCCAGAGAAAACGCAGGGAGGCCCGGCTCCCCCCCCGACGCACGATACGGGCCGAAACACGCGCATGATGCGCCATGAGGTGATGTAATAAGAGTTGAGTGACACGGGATAAAATACAGTCAAGCGAATATTGATGAGGATAGACAGCCGCAAACGGAGCCAACGAATTAAACGCTTAAAGTGTATACAACAGCTTCTGACATTGTACACTTAAAACTTTTAAGATCCCCCTTTTAAAAAAAAACCTGTTATTAAAGAAATAGGAGGTGTGGTAAAGCGCTTGGCTGTCGAGCTGAGGGTGCCTGGTTCGATCTCAGGTGAGAATCAAAATGAAAAAGTTCACTCCATGACTCCCGCCGTGCCATTACATTACACTAACGGGCGATGAAAGAAGGGCAATACGAGAACAGCCTCATGGTGGATTATAGGATCTAAGATTGAAACATCTCATCCTCATAGATTAAAGAGGTGATTTTGATAGATTGTTAATTTTAGGCGCGCTGACAGAGGGACAGACTGAAAGATACAAAGTTGTTAGAATGGACAGACTTGTAGTCAGCTAAATAGAATGTACGAAGACAGATTTGCTGATACACAGACAGATACGCAGAGTGATAGTCAGACAGACTAACATAAAGACAGACAGATAGATAGATAGATAGATAGATAGATAGATAGATAGATAGATAGATAGATAGATAGATAGATAGATAGATAGATAGATAGATAGATAGATAGATAGATAGATAGATAGATAGAGGGGTGGATTCGTAACATTGTAAGAATAACAATTAAATTTATCGAGATAGAAACAAAAGACTCAGTAATGCATTTTTCACTACCGCATTTCCTAGATCTAAAACTAAGAACTCTGGAACTAAATTCACTAAACATACGAAATAGATAAGAAAACACACATTTTTGATGTTAGG
Source organism: Bulinus truncatus (assembly GCA_021962125.1). Taxonomy (NCBI): domain Eukaryota; kingdom Metazoa; phylum Mollusca; class Gastropoda; family Planorbidae; genus Bulinus; species Bulinus truncatus. The sequence continues at coordinate 4,272,232 of JAGDYQ010000037.1, read as the reverse complement.
CGTCTTGTCATAATGTCTTCAGTATCTGTCAATAACGTAGATTTTCCCATAATTGTGTAAACTCGGAAGTTCATATATATATACATATATATATATATATATATATATATATATATATATATATATATATGTATGTATATATATCTATACACAAAATCAACACAGTCACACGTTAACAAATACGTGTAATGCATTAATAGTGAACACGAATAATGAATGCTATTTGCAAGAAAGCAAAATGATAAGAACTCAATTCAACCATAAATACTTGTAGATATGGGGGGGGGAGGGGGGCTGGTTAAAGAAAGAGAGAGTAGGGGGGTGTCTATAAGGAACACCAGTAAGGGCTGTGGGAGATGGCAATTTTGGTCGACAGTCCCAGGTCCTCGCGCTCATTTGTTTTTTTTTATATTACGGTAACTGTTACAAATCTAAAAAATCGTTCTTGTCACCAGGCAGTATGGCACCTACATCAGGACCGGCAAATGCCCCCCCCCAAGGCCCCGCGTGTTGCTAAGAACGTCTCGAGGGAACATCCAGTGAAGATGATTTGTAGAATTCATCCTGAGCCTTTACTTAGAAGCGCTCTTCTTTCAACACACCATTGCCGAGGGTGCAAAGGGTATAGAGGCAGCAAGGAGGGCATAGGTAACTGAATTTACCGATGTCACAGAGTGACCATGTGTATGTGTGTGTATATGTGTGTGATTGTGTGTGTGTGATTGTGAGCATCGTTGTAGTTGATTGTTTTTCTGGCATGGCTGCACAACTCTATGAATTGTATGAATGGTCAATTGCACAAGTATATAAGTGGTCAGCTGCACAAGTATATGAATTGCCAGCTGGACAATTGTCCTAATGGTCAGCTGCGCAAAGGTATTAATGGTCAGCTGCACAAGTATATAAATGGTCAGCTGGACAATTGTCCTAATGGTCAGCTGCGCAAAAGTATGAATGGTCAGCTGCACAAGTATATAAATGGTCAGCTGTACAAGTATATGAATAGTCAGCTGGACAAGTATATGAATGGTCAGCTGCACAAGTATATGAATGGTCAGCTGCACAAGTATATGAATGGTCAGCTGCACAAGTATATGAATGGTCAGCTGCACAAGTATATGAATGGTCAGCTGCACAAGTATATGTATGGTCAGCTGGACAATTGTCCTAATGGTCAGCTGCGCAAAGGTATGAATGGTCAGCTGCACAAGTATATGAATTGCCAGCTGGACAATTGTCCTAATGGTCAGCTGCGCAAAGGTATGAATGGTCAGCTGCACAATATTATGAATGGTCAGCTGCACAAGTATATGAATGGTCAGCTGGACAATTGTCCTAATGGTCAGCTGCGCAAAAGTATGAATGGTCAGCTGCACAAGTATATGTATGGTCAGCTGTACAAGTATATAAATGGTCAGCTGCACAAGTATATGTATGATCAGCTGCACAAGTATATGAATGGTCAGCTGCACAAGTATATGAATGGTCAGCTGCACAAGTATATGTATGGTCAGCTGCACAAGTATATGAATGGTCAGCTGCGCAAAAGTATGAATGGTCAGATGTACAAGTATATAAATGGTCAGCTGCACAAGTATATGTATGGTCAGCTTCACAAGTATATGAATGGTCAGCTGCACAAGTATATGTATGTTCAGCTGGACAATTGTCCTAATGGTCAGCTGCGCAAAGGTATGAATGGTCAGCTGCACAAGTATATGAATGGTCAGCTGCACAATGGTCAGCTGCTGTTAAACTGGGAGACTTAATCGCGGAGCACAAGACTATGTAAGTGAGTATGAGTAAACGTCCATCTGGATAAGTGTGTAAGGTCACCCAGTGTAGACCCCTGGCAGGGTGAGTGTCATTTTGCTCGTCCCCTGTGGTATAAGTAGCCACTGAGAACTACGTACATGCGTCTAGTGTTTTAATAAAGGACTTCTGTATTTTTAGAGCATTTTCGAAAAAAAATGCTCTATTGTCCCCGTTTTGTCTGTCTGTCTGTCTGTCTGTCATCACCCTAGATCTCAACAACCATAAGTCCTAGACCAATGATGTATTTATCATTTTGTAGGTCTTAGCCTGCCATGTGTGCAGCAAAAGTTCATTTCGCGATCTGACCTATAAGGGCCGTAAAAGGGGGCCTATAAAGTACCGTTTTTACTATATAAGCTATATTAACAATGGAGCGCCCTAGATATCAGCAACCATAAGTCCTAGACCCATGATGTATATATTATTTTGTAGGTCTTGGCCTGCCATGTGTACATCAAAAGTGCATTTTGCGATAGGACCTCTGAGGGCCGTAAAAGGGGGCTTATACAGTACCGTTTTTTACTATATAAGCTATATTAACAATGGAGCGCCCTATATCTCAGCAACCATAAGTCCTAGACCCATGATGTATATATCATTTTGTAGGTCTTGGCCTGCCAAGTGTACATCAAAAGTCCATTTTGCCATCTGACCTCTCAGAGCCAAAATATAAGAGTTTCTTATGTACCGTATTTGCTTATATTTTAAATATAAATAATAAAAGCTAATCAAAGGGGCGTAATCATTATTTATCTTTGTAATAGTTATTCAACATGATTACTTCCTTCTCTAAATTTATCTTAATCTATATGCGTGGAGCAATATTTATGGCTATAACCCGGAAAAAAATACGGATTCCGTCCGAAAATGCTCTTAAATGTCCTTTGTCCGAAACGGAAAAGACTTAAATTGCTTGTTCTTCATCCTTTGTTCGTTTGGCGATTGGAGTTACTGCCCCAGGCCTCGCGCTTGCAACTTTTGTTACCTACCTAACGTAGAGCTCGTTCCAGCTAACGACACTTGTCTTCGGCCACGCAAATGACACCTGCCCTAAAAAAAAGGCATATCTGACCAAAGCCAACCTTAGTCTTCACAACTGATTCAAAACAATCTCTGCGCCCGGTGGGAATTTAGAACCCGCATGTCACAGAGTGACTGTGTGCGCTGTGGGGTGAATAACGGTATGGTATGTATGGGCAGGGGAGAGTATGAGTGTGTAACTGGAGACTGTATTGTATTCTCTGTGGGTCTGTGTGCGTGTTTGTAACTGGACAGTGAAAGACAGTTAGTTGTACAATGACCTTTGTACGGTGAGGTCGTGTTTGAGCTAGGTCATTAGAAGTAGACGCGGTCAGTAGTAATTGTGGTTCAGGATTTCTTAGCTAATAGTGTGTTTGTACTAAATAAAAGATCTATTGAGTTTCTTCAAAGGATTTGTGTTAATTTTGTTATCAGTGGTTCTGTTGTGATGTCCGTTAGTAGGTAAAAGACGACGGAAGATAAAATACATTGTGATATCTGGGGGCCCGTCCAAACTGTGCTGTGTCTGAAGGTCGCATAGGTACGTCACACGTGTACTTTTTTTTGTTAACATCATGGATCCCAAATCTCAAGATGACTTTTTTGACTTGTACCGTCAAAAAGGGGTCTCATTAGGATTACGAGGTGAGAAGTTGAGTGATTTTGTTGAAAATGCAATAGCGCGAGATGAAAGAGCGAAGGAACGAGAGAGGCAGGAGAAAGAAAGGGAGGCTCAACTACCAATGATGGAGATTGAACTAGAAAAGGAAAAACTGCGAGAGGTGCCGTGCTCGTCTAAATTGAAAATTGAACAGAGGGAAGTCTATGAGGACAAAGATAAACTTCAAAAGGAGGTAGAAGATATACATAAGGAGATGGAGAGACTACGAGGTATAATTCAGTCAGTTGTACGTGCAAAAAAATGTCGAAAGCTGAAAGAGACCCCATCTTCGAAGATGCGGTGTGCAGAGTACGATAAGGAAGAAGACAGAGAACTTAAGAAGTATTACTCAAGATTGAGAGAACTTAAAGCACAGCTAAAGGTGAAGCAACCGCAGCTAACAGCTTGGTATGATAATAATTCAAAAATGGTGTCAAAAGGAGAGAACATGCTGGCAGAGATTGAGAGACAAGTTCAAGCAAGAAAGAGACAGAATGAAGAGAAGGAGGAACTAGAGTCGGCTTGGAAGTATTTTGGAAAGACTGAATCTGAAATTAAAGAATTAGAATTAGAAGACCAGCAGATGATGCAAAGACAACAAGTCAGGGCGAAGCACGAACAAATAGAGAGAACGACGTTTGACACTACTGAACACGGTGGCCGTGTGAGGTATGAACAACGATCATTAGGCAATTATCGGTTAGCAGAAGTGAGTCAGGAGGTCAGTAAACAAAGGAATAAATTAAGTTCTGACAATAAGACAGAGGTTAGACAGAAGGTAGATCTGAGTTGTCAGACTGTTGTCGTGCAGTTGAAGGCGATGTCATGTCAAACAGAAGTCAAGCAGAGGAAGGAGATGTCATGTCAGACAGAGATCAGAGAGATGAAGGAGGTGGCATGTCAGACAGAGGTCATGCAGATGGAGATGTCATGTCAGACAGAGGTCTGGCAGAGGAAGGAGATGTCATGTCAGACAAATGTCATGCAGAGGAAGGAGATGCCATGTCAGACAGAGGTTATACAGATGACGAATATGGAATGTCAGGGGAGGTCAGGCAGAATGTTGAGGCGACCTGTCAAACGGTTCATACGACAGAGTAAGGCAGTACAACAGAAGGTGGAAAAGATACAGGAGGTAAAGAAGATACAGAAGGTGAAGGACGATAAAGATTGTTGTCATCACGACACCGTAAAGATCAAGAAACATTCCGTTGACTACAAAACGCAGGAGAACGTTGAGACAACGTTGGACGTTAAGACTATGCAGAACGTTGAGGCAGCAGGCCAGACTTCCGTGCAGGTACTCAGGGCTGACAGTGCAAATGATTCAGGACTTATGTATTACGAGACGTGTGGGATATCCACATCACGGGAAAGAAGTACTGGGCCTGTAGTGTACCTAGGCGACCCTTTCTGCTGGCTGAAGTTCATAAAGCGTGAAATATGCTTGGCCATCTTCATTGGTTTCATCGTAAATATATTTCACATTCAACAGGCTTTCCAGCTCGGGAAAAATTATTTCTTGGCCAGCGAAGAGTGGAGAGAATACTTCGACTTCAGCAACGTGAACAACATACCAAACCACATCACCTACATGAGCTGCATTTTGGCTGTGGTTTCATTTAGCCAAATACTCTATCAGACCTTTACTCTGGTCTACAGGCACCTGGGGGCCATCACCCTGGTCGCCTATGAATCGTTCGGCGACTTCATACTTCAGAGAGGTCATGCACCCTTGAAATTTTTGAACAAAAGCAAATCCATCAACGCCAGAGTAGCCGATGGGTGTTGCTACTACCAGACGTCACAGTTATTGTAGAGGTGCTACCTGGGACCAGGTGGTGGAAACGTTATCTAAACAACCGAGAGATGACAGAACCGGCATCAAGGACACATGTGTTTGGAAGGCAGACGACGGCAGCCTTAAAGACACTTACTTAGTGATTGAGTAGACATAACTATTGTTATGTTATTTGAATTTATTGTAATTTTTTTTTTGTTATAATATATGTATTCGATGTCATGTTACCATAATTGCCATTATTTGGTCATTTTGTTAGTAATGAATATTACTAATTAGGACATTCGGTTGGATAGGATACATTTTAAGTTATTTGTTTATTGAAGGGGAAGATGTCCCAGAACTATTATTTTGATTATTTGGCATTTTATTAATACTTACACTCAATGTATTACATTTTTGTTGTTAACATTGTGTATGGGAGATTATTGTTTTCACTGTGTGTTACTGTTGTGATGGTGGTTTGTTGGGTTTCGCGGCCACATCAAGATTGGGTACTTGGGGTTATATGTTCTTAATGATGTTTGAGGGAATTTGTTAATCCTAATTGTAAGTAAGGTGGATCGTTTAAAAACAATTATCATTGTTTCTGTAAAGGTGGAGGGTATGTCACAGAGTGACTGTGTGCGCTGTGGGGTGAATAACGGTATGGTATGTATGGGCAGGGGAGAGTATGAGTGTGTAACTGGAGACTGTATTGTATTCTCTGTGGGTCTGTGTGCGTGTGTGTAACTGGACAGTGAAAGACAGTTAGTTGTACGATGACCTTTGTACGGTGAGGTCGTGTTTGAGCTAGGTCATTAGAAGTAGACGCGGTCAGTAGTAATTGTGGTTCAGGATTTCTTAGCTAATAGTGTGTTTGTACTAAATAAAAGATCTATTGAGTTTCTTCAAAGGATTTGTGTTAATTTCGTTATCAGTGGTTCTGTTGTGATATCTGTTAGTAGATAAAAGACGACGGAAGATAAAATTACATTGTGATACCGCATTAAAGTGCATGTAGTCTTAACACAAGGGTGTTGTTTTGATTTAAGATGTATTCAAAATAGAATAGATAAAAAAAGATCTGAAAATTTCAAAATGTATTTAATGTGTATATTACTTCCATTGCGACTTTCTATCGACCCTATTCTTCGTTCTCATAACCTAGACCAGGGGGGGGGGCGGGCAAACATTTTGAGTCGCGGGCCACATTGGGTTCGTCAACTTGATCGACGTGCCGCACCAAGAGTAGGAGAATGGAGTGTTGGCACGTAACTAACATACATTAACATACATTAACATACATTAAGTATAAACTTCATAACATAAATGGCCAGTGCTGTGCTTAGATCTGCAACGAGCGGCGGCCCGAATGAAACAGTCTTGAGGACCGTAGTCTGCCCAAGGGCTGACCTAGACCCAATAAACTATTCAGGAAATATGCGTAGACAAAAGAAAAATGATTATTTTTATTTATTTTTTTTCCCATTTCAAAACTTTACATTAAATGCAATCGTGATTTGACCTAGAGATATTCAATCATTTCTTGTAATAAGTTAAGATAAAAGACAAACATGACTTCTTAAGTGTGTGTGTGTGTGTGTATTTCCTTTATTTCTTTTTTTTTTCATTTACGGCAATCGAACATTGAAAGATAGCTTACCGTAATCGAGACACGTATTAAGACGTGGTATACAAACGTGGTGGTATCGATACGGCTTTTTTTTCTGCAGGTTAATAAAAAAATATTCGAAACGTCCTTAAAAAATTGATGTCCCTTAATGTTTTTTTTTTTTGCGACTGTGATATATAAAACCACGTAGGGTCAGGCGCATTTAGTTCAAACAGTTCTTTGAAATCTGTACATCTTTGAGGTCAACACACAAAAAATTAACATGTTGAAACTTTTCATTTTGGCGTGTATCGGCTTTGCATTCACTGGTAAGTTCACTCTATTTCTCTTTCCCTTTGATTTTGAATCTATTATTTCAATATCATATCACTTGACATTAATTAGTTGAATGTATCTCCGCTGGACATGTTAATGAATTTCGGGCACAAACTATAATTGACAAGTGTAATTCCAGTGAAGCTCTTATTAATAAACTAGTAAGCTACCCGTTGCATTCGCAACTAAAGGTTTTATTTCAATAAAATGTTTAATATGAGAAGAATCGTTTAAAAACTACACGCAAACCGGCTGCAAGACCAGAAGCATACAGCTAGCAATGTAATATTCACATCTGGCTGATTACTTGTCGCGCTTTTTTTTTTTTTACAAATAGTATACATTTAGAGTAATAAAAAAATTGTACCATCGGGAAATGACGTCATAGAGGATATCCCAAGTGCAGAATTATTTATAGCGACATCCCATTCTGCACGGACGCACGCCAAGAATAGCACTTTATTAGTAGGTAAATAAAAAAAAATTGTACCATCGGGAAATGACGGGAGATTATTTATAGCGACGGCGGTCCCAATTCTGCACGGACGGACGGATGGACGCATGCCAAGATTTAGCACTTTATTAGTAGGAAGGCCTAATTCGATTATTAAAAAAATGTGATAGAATTTTTGAGCGCGTCGTGTATCTGCCATCTGGAGATATAGCGGGGAATTTCATCAGGATTCTCAGATCGACAGTCGAGCCCTTTACCGTACGACCATCCGCATCCGGGGGGGGGGGGGGCACATGTGTGTGTTTAGTCCCTGTAGAGATGACATGAAATCTCTTAGACCCTATGAATCACTAATGGGACGGTTTCTATGATGCCTTTCTATAATACCCACCATAGCCCATCGTGCAATGGCCATGGAGGCACCACGGGATAATTAACGTAGAGTTTAGCCATGACCTGAAATATTCATTGGTCCCTCACCGGATATCGAACCAGGGACCTTCAGGTCGACAGTCAAACATTTTACCGCACGACTATCCGCCCCCCCCCCGCCCAATACAGTGCTGGCTTCACTTGGGTTCGAACCCGAAAATCATAGTCGTGAATCGACAAACAATCATTCATCATAAAAACATAATATGATACATGTAAGATACATGTATGATACATGTATATGTATTCCCAGGATGTTTTTACCCTTGTATTCCGCAGCTGCCCTCCAGTGCCCGGTGTGCTCTGTCCGGGGCGACCCATCATCATGCACCACGCCCAGCGACTGTCACCAAGACCACGACGTAAGTAGCCAATGGTCAGTGTAGAATGACCGGAACTGAGCCAGGGAGTCAACAACTGGTTGGCATTCCCCCCTCCCCCTTCAACCCCTCACACACAGACTAGTAGATCAGCCACACCCCTTTCCTCCCTTGTCTAACAAGTGTGCTGGGGGGGCTTTCAGGTCAAGTGGTCGACTACTATGGGGAACCCTATTGTCATTTGACTCCCCCTTCCCCCACCCCCAGGGTGAAAGATGAAAGTAAAAACGACATGTTGCAAGGAAGATGTAGCGGCGGGCGTACAAGGACGTACAAGGTGTACAAGGGCGTACAAGGACGTACAAGGGCGTACAAGGGCGTACACGGGCGTACATGGGCGTACAAGGACTAGAAGAGCGTACAAGGGCGTACAAGGACGTATAAGGGCGTACAAGGACGTACGAGGTGTACAAGGGCGTACAAGGACGTACAAGGGCATACAAGGGCGTGCAAGGGCGTACAAGGGCGTGCAAGGGCATACGAGGAGTGTGCCTGGGGTCCAGAAAGCCCAAATCTTAAAAGAAAATTTAAAACTTTTGAAATTCGTTTATTTATTTTGTTTGGTGAAGGAGTGTATGTTTGTGTGTGTTTGGGGGGGCTATAACAAACATTTCTTCTACGCCCCCCCCCCCCCGGGGCGTCCATTGATCTAATTCCGCTCTGCAGTAAATATCCCTCGTTGTCCTCAAATCAGGCTCCAGTCGTACAAACGTCCAGCTCGGAACTGGGCTAACAGGGCCTGTTCTCCGTAGTCAACTCCGTGGAGTCGTCAGTTTTGGGTGGAATGATAAAAGATAGCGCTCTCTCTCTCTCTCTCTCTCTCTCTCTCTCTCTCTCTCTCTCTCTCTCTCTCTCTCTATCCCTCTCTCTCTTTCTTTCTCTCTCTCTCTGAACTCACTCAGTGATATCTGCCGACTGAGACTTAGTCTCTTATAGCCCGTGAGATCAAACTCGCTGTGTCCCTCAACATCTGGGAAACATAGATGATTGCTAGAGTTTGTCCTATTGTCAACTTCGATTAAAGGCTTTGTCGTGTATTAGTTAAGTGTGATGCCAACTCTGTTGTTTGCTCCACTATCGGTGGCACCAGCGCTCTCTATTAGCTCCGCTACTAATGCAGACAAAATTCCTAAAGTGTCAACAGCATTTTAGTGGGGCTCTGATAAGTGATTATTTATCATGACAAAGATTCACAAAATTTTCAAAAGGTTTTTTTGTTTATTTGATCAGACATTCATAACGTCTCAGCTACATTTTGGTGAGGCTCTGTTAAGTGTATATTGTCCATTCATTAACTCTCAACTGTATTTCAGTGGGGCTCTGTTAAGGGTATACTGTCCAGTCATAAATTCTAAATACATTCATACGACTCTTTGTTTCATCTAGGTGTGTGAGCTGATGTTACATTTACGTGAAGAGAACCGTATCGAGTTCACCTGTCGCAACAAACCGGTAAGTATGTAATATATTGTAACCACTCTTGTCATTAATGCCACCAACATATACGATATATGACGACAGACATCCATTATTATGCTTGGTAGGATATTTCATTTACGGGCTTAATCCTATTGGTTATCCTTGAACTAACTCATTGTCTTCGTGTGTATGTACTTCGTAAAGATATTTTCATATGTATGGTACAGTGGTGTAGCGAGCTTAACTCGCGCCCGGGGCACAATACATTTTTAACGCGCCCACCCCCTCCCATTCGAAAACCATATAATATTCTATGTAAAATAAAGTATTTGGCGCCCCTTTGCGAGTAGCGCCCGGGGCATGATACCCCCTGCCCCCCCTCCTACACTACGCCACTGGTATGGTACAATTTAAATGTAATATACCAAGCCACCAGGCGTCTTACCTGTCACTCATAGTTTATTATTTGTCACGTGACAGGCATGCACACACCAAGAGGCCCAGGACTGTGACGTAGTAAACCACGAGAGATGCTCATTTTGCTGCAACGGCTTCGAGGCCTGCCAGGAATTGGCCCACTCTCTGTTTAACAGTAAGTAGCCTTTCTGAGGCGCTTCATCCACTCTCTGTTGAACACTATGTACCCACTGTGAGGCGCCTCATCCACTCTCTGTTTAACACTAGGTACCCGCTGTGAGGCGCCTCATCCACTCTCTGTTGAACACTAGGTACCCGCTGTGAGGCGCCTCATTCACTCTCTGTTGAACACTATGTACTTGCTGTGAGGCGCCTCATCCACTCTCTGTTGAACACTATGTACTTGCTGTGAGGCGCCTCATCCACTCTCTGTTGAACACTGAGTACCCGCTGTGAGGTGCCTCATCCACTCTCTGTTGAACACTGGGTACCCGCTGTGAGGCACCTCATCCACTCTCTGTTTAACGCTGGGTACCCGCTGTGAGGCGCCTCATCCACTCTCTGTTTAACACTATGTACCCGCTGTGAGGCGCCTCATCCACTCTCTGTTTAACACTATGTACCCGCTGTGAGGCGCCTCATCCACTCTCTGTTTAACACTAGGTATCCGCTGTGAGGCGCCTCATCCACTCTCTGTTTAACACTAGGTACCCGCTGTGAGGCTTTTTTTGAAATAATTTTGTCTCATCTCATTTTACTAATTTACTAATGTTCAAGCCACACCCCCCCCCCCTTCTTTCCAGCCTAGAGTCATTTTCTGGGCTTCCATCACCAACGAAAGCTCGACTGTGATGGAGGATGTATAATTTTATATATATATATATATATATATATATATATATAGGATCTAATGATTGCACACGATGATCACATAGAATTCTTAAGGAACGGTGTTAAGGAAGAGATATAGCTATAGGGTGGATTCTGTGGATTCTGCTTCATTTGTCGCGAAATTGTTGAATTCGTCTTATGGAAACCTTTGTTTTTTTTTTCTTTCTTTAGATTTGTTCTCCACTACCACCCCCGCAACTACAACAACTACCACAGGTAAGTCAATGTTGTCACGGTGTGACTGTTTCTGGGTATGCATGGTCAGGGGAGAGAATTGGAGTGACAAATGTGATACAAAAAAATCTTTAGCTCAACCAAAACTAAGCAAAAATAATCCATTCCTTAGAAGTAAGAAATTCTAATAAACAGTCGTATTTTAGGTTTCGTTGTCATCCGTTGTGCGTCGTATTCGGTTAACTTTCTGTAAACATGTTTTCTTTGGAGTTATGAACCTTTCAATTTTATTTACATTTATAAATAATTGCTTCGGTATTCGTCGGTTTTTGGTTTTCGCCAATTCTTCATACGGATTATTTAACAAATCACGAGGCAAGCGTATTTTTTTTTACAAACTATGCACATTTAAAATGCTCTAAGTCTTTTTTTGTTTATGGCAATTGTAAACATAACACAATGCTTTACAATCAAACATTCACCCACCAGAGCTGATTGTCTGTGAGAGTGCTGCTGATGTTCTTCTCATCCTCGACTCCTCCGGCAGCATCGGCAGTGCAAACTACGCCCTGCTGTCCAACTTCTCCGCGGAACTGTCCAAGAACTTCAACATCGCCCCGGACAAGGTCCAGTTCGGCGCCATCCTCTTCAGTAGCAACGTCCAGAACGTCTTCAACTTCAACACCTACTCCAACAACAACGATGTCGAAAAGGTCTGTTAACATCCATATCATCACATCTCTAGATTTCCACATCATCAAATATCTACACTTCCATATCATCACATCTCTAGATTTCCATATCATCACATCTCTAGACTTCCATATCATCACATCTCTAGATTTTCATATCATCACATATCTAGATTTTCATATCATCACATCTCTAGACTACCATATCATCACATCTCTAAACTTCCATATCATCACATCTCTAGATTTCCATATCATCACATCTCTACACTTCTATATCATCACATCTCTAGATTTCCATATCATCACATCTCTAGATTTTCATATCATCACATCTCTAGATTTCCATATCATCACATCTCTAGATTTCCCTATTATCACATCTCTAGACTACCATATCATCACATCTCTTGATTTCCCTATCATCACATCTCTAGACTACCATATCATCACATCTCTAGATTTCCATATCATCACATCTAACTTCCATATCATCACATCTCTAGATTTCCCTATCATCACATCTCTAGACTACCATATCATCACATCTCTAGATTTCCATATCATCACATGTCTAGATTTCCATATTATCACATCTCTAGATTTCCATATTATCACATCTCTAGATTTCCATATCATCACATATCTAGATTTTCATATCATCACATCTCTAGATTTCTATATCATCACATCTAACTTCCATATCATCACATCTCTTGATTTCCCTATCATCACATCTCTAGACTACCATATCATCACATCTCTAGATTTCCATATCATCACATCTCTAGATTTCCTTATTATCACATCTCTAAATTTCCATATCATCACATCTCTAGATTTCCATATCATCACATCTCTAGATTTCCATATCATCACATCTCTAGATTTCCTTATTATTACATCTCTAGACTTCTATTTCAACACATCTCTAGATTTCCATATTATCACATCTCTAGCCGTCCTCTTGGGGTGCCTTTATTCCCAGTTATGTCCCTGAAACCAATACATGAGGCTGCTAATCTGCTAATAATTTGAATGACGTGTCATGTTGATTCTATTTCTCCTCAGGCCCTGCTAAGTATCCCATACCTCTCCGCCACCACCAACACAGCCGACGCCCTTGACTACGCCAGAACTACCTCCTTCACAACTGCCAGTGGCGCCAGACCAAATGTGGGCAAGATAGCCGTGGTCATCACTGACGGGAACTCCAACGAGCGTGAGTGATAGACAGACATGTAAACAGACAGACATGTAAACAGACAGACATGTAAACAGACAGACATGTAAACAGACAGACGAAAAGTGTTTTAGTGTCCCATTATATAGGTCAACTTTGTCTCTTTATCAAATGGCAAAAAAAAAAAGAACGCACATTATTATGATGTAATTTCACAGCTAAAATCAATTTAAACTGTCAACCGCAGATAATATATTATAATATCTAATCTGTGGTGTCAGCTAAGCATAAGTGGTGAATTATATTTGTTATTTATTTTGTTTTTTCCGTTTCATTCATCGGTAATTTCTTTAAGGTTTTAATTATTTTCCGCAGCGGCCAGAACTGCCACAGCCGCCCAGGCCTTGAAACAGAGCGGTGTGACCACCATCGCTGTAGGCGTGGGTTCAAACATCGCCCAGTCTGAGTTGCAGGCCATCGCCTCGTCGCCTAGCAACGTGTTCAACGTCAACGACTTCACCGTGTTGGACGCCATCAAGAAGAATCTCGTGCAGACCGCGTGCCACGGTACGTTTCCATGACGACCATATAGGCCAGTGGCGTAATTTTAGCGTTAGAGGGCGCTCGGTACTTTTGTATGTTTAAAAAAAAGTATTTATGTACGAATGATTTCGCCCCTCTTTTGAGTTCTCTCCGTTTACCTGCGAGCGTAGACCTAATCTCCTAGAGCCCGTGAGGTCAAACTCAAAAGTGTTCCTCAGCATTTGTGAGTTGCCATATAGGTCAATGACCAGCAAGCTATCCTACTGGTCCACCCTGTGGTTCCAAAGTCCTGGACACTTAAAAAAAGGACATGTGCCCCGCCTCCGGTCAGTGGTGACAGCGTGAGTAGACATTGGGCCTCAACACCCCAAAGCATTATAATACTTTTAGAACAATGCCCAGAGCGAAAATGGACAATTAGTGCCTGCTCAACATCCCAAATCCGCACTAAAGTGACTCCAGACATCTCACCCTTTCACCCCATCAAGCCAACGCTTGGTAAAACAAGGGCACCAACTCTTGGTAAAACAAGGGCACCAAATCTTGGTAAAACAAGGGCACCAACTCTTGGTAAAACAAGGGCACCAACTCTCGGTAAAACAAGGGCACCAACTCTTGGTAAAACAAGGGCACCAACTCTCGGTAAAACAAGGGCACCAACTCTTGGTAAAACAAGGGCACCAACTCTCGATAAAACATGGGCACCAACTCTTGGTAAACCAATGGCACCAACTCTTGGTAAACCAATGGCACCAACTCTTGTTAAAACAAGGGCACCAACTCTTGGTAAACCAATTGCACCAACTCTTAGTAAACCAATGGCACCAACTCTTGGTAAAACAAGGGCTCCAACTCTTGGTAAAACAAGGGCACCAACTCTCGGTAAAACAAGGGCACCAACTTTCGGTAAAACAAGGGCAGCAAATCTTGGTAAAACAATGACACCAACTCTTGTTAAAACAAGGGCACCAACTCTTGGTATAACAAGGGCACCAACTCTTGGTAAAACTAGGGCACCAACGCTCGGTAAAACAAGGGCACCAACTCTCGGTAAAACAAGGGCACCAACTCTTGGTAAAACAAGGGCACCAACTCTCGGTAAAACAAGGGCACCAACTCTCAATAAAACAAGGGCACCAACTCTTGGTAAACCAATGGCACCAACTCTTGTTAAACCAATGGCACCAACTCTTGTTAAAACAAGGGCACCAACTCTTGTTAAAACAAGGGCACAAACTCTTGGTAAAACAAGGGCACCAACTCTTGGTAAACCAATGGCACCAACTCTTGTTAAACCAATGGCACCAACTCTTGTTAAAACAAGGGCACCAACTCTTGTTAAAACAAGGGCACAAACTCTTGGTAAAACAAGGGCACCAACGCTTGGTAAAACAAGGGTACCAACTCTCGGTAAAACAAGAGCACCAACTCTTGGTAAAACAAGGGCACCAACTTTCGGTAAAACAAGGGCACCAACTCTTGGTAAAACAAGGGCACCAACTCTCGATAAAACAAGGGCACCAACTCTTGGTAAACCAATGGCACCAACTCTTGGTAAAACAATGGCACCAACTCTTGTTAAAACAAGGGCACCAAACTCTCGGTAAAACAATGGCAGCAACTCTTGTTAAAACAAGGGCACCAACTCTTGTTAAAACAAGGGCACCAACTCTTGGTACAACAATGGCACCAACTTTCGGTAAAACAAGGGCACCAACTCTCGATAAAACAAGGGCACCAGCACTTGTTAAACCAATGGCACCAACTCTTGTTAAAACAATGGCACCAACTCTTGTTAAACCAATGGCACCAACTCTCGGTAAAACAATGGCACCAACTCTTGTAAAAAAAGGGCACCAACTCTTGTTAAAACAAGGGCACCAACTCTTGGTAAAACAAGGGCACCAACTCTCGGTAAAACAAGGGCACCAACTCTTGGTAAACCAATGGCACCAACTCTTGGTAAAACAAGGGCTCAAACTCTTGGTAAAACAAGGGCACCAACTCTCGGTAAAACAAGGGCACCAACTCTTTGTAAACCAATTGCACCAACTCTTAGTAAACCAATGGCACCAACTCTTGGTAAAACAAGGGCTCCAATTCTTGTTAAAACAAGGGCACCAACTCTTGTTAAAACAAGGGCACAAACTCTTGGTAAAACAAGGGCACCAACTCTTGGTAAACCAATGGCACCAACTCTTGTTAAACCAATGGCACCAACTCTTGTTAAAACAAGGGCACCAACTCTTGTTAAAACAAGGGCACAAACTCTTGGTAAAACAAGGGCACCAACGCTTGGTAAAACAAGGGTACCAACTCTCGGTAAACAAGGGCACCAACTCTTGGTAAAACAAGGGCACCAACTTTCGGTAAAACAAGGGCACCAACTCTTGGTAAAACAAGGGCACCAACTCTCGATAAAACAAGGGCACCAACTCTTGTTAAAACAAGGGCACCAACTCTTGTTAAAACAAGGGCACCAACTCTTGGTACAACAATGGCACCAACTTTCGGTAAAACAAGGGCACCAACTCTCGATAAAACAAGGGCACCAGCACTTGTTAAACCAATGGCACCAACTCTTGTTAAAACAATGGCACCAACTCTTGTTAAACCAATGGCACCAACTCTCGGTAAAACAATGGCACCAACTCTTGTAAAAAAAGGGCACCAACTCTTGTTAAAACAAGGGCACCAACTCTTGGTAAAACAAGGGCACCAACTCTCGGTAAAACAAGGGCACCAACTCTTGGTAAACCAATGGCACCAACTCTTGGTAAAACAAGGGCTCAAACTCTTGGTAAAACAAGGGCACCAACTCTCGGTAAAACAAGGGCACCAACTCTTTGTAAACCAATTGCACCAACTCTTAGTAAACCAATGGCACCAACTCTTGGTAAAACAAGGGCTCCAATTCTTGGTAAAACAAGGGCACCAACTCTCGGTAAAACAAGGGCACCAACCCTTGGTAAACCAATGGCACCAACTCTTGATAAAACCATGGCACCAACTCTTGTTAAAACAAGGGCACCAACTCTTGGTATAACAAGGGCAACAACTCTTGTTAAAACAAGGGCACAAAATCTTGGTAAAACAAGGGCACCAACTCTTGGTAAAACAAGGGCACCAACTCTTTTAAAACAAGGGCGCAAACTCTTGTTAAAACAAGGACACCATCGCTTGGTAAAACAAGCGCACCAACTCTTGTTAAAACAAGGGCACCAACTCTTGTTAAAACAAGGGCACAAACTCTGCGAAGAACTTGAGAACCGCCATGACTATTTAGTATATTGAAATGAGTCTAAAAGTTTTTTTTCTGTCGTTTAAGGTGTCAGTTCAGGTTAGACAACTACAGCCACCTAGCGCCAGTTTACTTATTCTACTCTCATTCGAATGTAAACAGTGTGTCATCCACTCCATTGTAAACAGTGTGTCGTCCACTCCAATGTAAGCAGTGTTTCGTCCAATCCAATGTAAACAGTGTGTCATCCACTCCAATGTAAACAGTGTGTCATCCACTCCAATATAAACAGTGTGTCGTCCACTCCAATGTAAACAGTGTGTCATCCACTCCAATGTAAACAGTGTGTCATCCACTCCAATGTAAACAGTGTGTCATTTTTTTTATGCCAATCTCCTCCAATAAAACTTTCACTTTTCATGGTTAATTATTAAATTTGTCTGAATGTTTTTTGTTAATTCAAAAAGTCTTTTTTTTTTTTTGGTAGAACTCTTTAATTGTATCAGAGAGTGAGATAACGAGAGGGAGAGAGAGAGAGAGAGAGAGAGAGAGAGAGAGAGAGAGAGAGAGAAAAGAGAGAAAGAGAGAGAGAGAGAGAGAGAGAAAAGAGAGAAAGAAAGAAGAGAGAGAGAGAGAGAGAGCTAGAAAAGAGAGAGATAAAGAAAGAGAGACAGAGAACGAAAAAGAGAGAGAAAGAGAGAGAGAGAGAGAGAGAGAGAAAGCAATCGACGTATTTTAGTTTCAGTGCAGGTTTACGGATCTAATCCATTCTAACCCATTTTGTTTAAGGGGGGGGGGGTGGTATCAAATAATTTACAACTAATGGCCCAGTTAATGTACTAACTAAAAGACAGATGTTCAAGACCGCTAACTCTTGGCTCTTATAATTAGGACACTAGGTCTAAGAATGATGTCGAAAATAAAATTTAAAATTTATCACAACAGATATGAGAACAAAAATCAATAATATGTCGTTAAACTATGCTAACCTGTTAGTTAAAATAAAACACACATCTATATAGTAATAACAATAAAAAAAATATTCAATACAAATTTAACTAGAAAATATTTAACTGCTAAGTAAAACCTTTTCCGCATAAAATCTCATGTGTAAGATCGCAAGAAATGGCGTTTAGATGTATAAAAAAAAAAACGGGCCATCCGGGCAGATGAAGTGTAGAATTCATCTGTTTCTATAACCTCGGCATGTAAAGAGATTGTGTGGTTAGCACAACGCCCAGCCGCCTTTACTTCCCCAACTTAAAGTCAAGTACCCATTTAAAGCTGGGTGGACTTGTGGGACAACTTTGCACCAAATTTTACCTGGAAAAATTTCATGGGCCTCACTGAGGATTGAACCCAGGACTCTCAGGTTGCCAGTCGAGTATCTACACCACTCGGCCATCCGTCCCACATTTAGATGTATGGATGTAAGCAAAGAATTGCACACTAAAATGTAATATGTAATAATAACTTGAGCCAGTCTTGGGTCTTCCGAAACCCAAGGCACCGACCTCCAGAGAAATGTGGGTGGCCCAACATGTTGGGGCCCTCTCATGATCATATTTAATAAAAATTATTGAAGTAGATGTCCCGGGTCAGTCTGTGTGGGAGGGGGGCGAACCTTTTTTTTTGGGGGGGGGGGGGGAGCCGAGTACCCTAATTGTAATCAAAACACCACTTATTTATAGCAAAGGTGCCAAACACTCCAATCAAATCTAAAGGAATATTTCAGTCACGTGCCGAATGGTAATAAATGTGAGGGGACAACCCTAACCATAGCACAGTTAGCACAAATTGTAATTTGGGAGCTTGGCTTGAGATCCAGCCATGAACTTAATCTGCACAATATGGAATGGCCGATTATGATGGGGGGGGGGGGGTGAATCAATCACTTGGGAGAGGAGATGAAAATTTTTTATCCGCGTGTGTAGGAGAGGGGGGGGATTAAGGTGGGAGGGGGGTATTTTTCTGAGCTTTACACTCGTAATCAGGCTTGCGGAGCCGCCATATTTTTTTCGGCTCCGGCTCCGGCTCCCACAAATTTTGACGGCTCCGGCTCCGGCTCCCTATTAAGATAGTATCACACGAGATAAAAAATTTTGTAATTGCTCCACGCTAACATCCCGCTGATAAAAAGTTAAGCAAATTTTGCCGCGTTCACCCCCATAGTCAGGAATTTGAAAAATATACGCATTGTCCATTGTCGGTTTTACTAAAAACAAACCATTTCAGTGCATCCAGAAACGTATCATTATTTTCGATCGAGGTTTCACTAGTCACCATTTTCATAAGTAATAAAAAGTTATTTCAATGATCAAATTAGCAAATAGTAAAATGATACATTATTTAAAATATTTTAAAGACTTCAGTATTTATATTTATTATTGATAAATTCGAAGTGACTATTCGGACCCGGGCAGGCCCGTAGCCAGGATTATTGCATTGGGGGGGGGGGAATTTTTCTCGGCGGGGGGGGGGGTGCGGAAGAACTGATTCTGGGGTACAGCGGCGGATCTAGACAACTTTGACCGGGGGGGGGGAGGGAGGGCAAAACTTTGATCCCCCGGGGGGCGGGGCGAAACTGTTTTCATTGTTGAAAATTGGTCTTTGAACAAAAAATATTTCGATAATTTAATGATGTATTACCTAAACTTGCGATAACCGGGGGGGGGGCATGCCGCCCGGCCCCTCCCAATAATTCCGCTCCTGGTGGGGTAGAAGAAATGTTCGGGGGTGGGGGGCGAAGATGGAGGTGCGAAGCGCCGAAAGCTTGCGAACGGAGAGGAGGGGTTTTGGGAAGGGACCTCAGTGAGTCCCTTCCCCAAGAAATTTTTTGCAGTTCCATATCTGGAATGGAAGGGACCTCAGTGAGTCCCTTCCCCAAGAAATTGTTTGCAGTTCCATATCTGGAATGGTGCATTTTAGAACCGATAGTTTAGCTATTAATTAGAAATATATAATTTTAACTATGTTTCAATAGTGCATGGCATGTTGCAGTTTTGTTAAAAATAATTTAAATAGTAAAGAGTTTTAATGACAAAAATGTTTTGAGGCTGAGCAATTTCTGATTCCTGTTGTAAATATATTGACCATTTGTTCTGCTACACAATTGTTACATAATAGATACCTGATTTATACTGTTGGTTAAACGTACAACCCGGGAAGAACGACAAAGATGCACGAATATAGCTTAGCTATTTGTGTGATATTTCTTATAAAATATTGAAAACAAAGAACAGATCTATCAACAACAAATTGACCAGTCGCAATTATTCAATTTAAAAAAAAATTAATTCTGCTAAAAAGTAAATTTGCAAATTAAATAACATCACTCAGAAATCACGGAGTTTGTACTTTATTATTTTATTATACATATGTATAAAAGTGAAGTCAGAAGTCAATATTATTTTATTAACTTATTTAAGTTGCTAGTTGTCCTCAGAAGATATCAATATATAAAACTAATACAAGGTTGCGAACAGGCCCACCGACAGACATTTCGTGTCCCTGGGCAGGGGTGACACGGGACCCCGTGCTGGTATTAATATTTTCAAAAGTTGATTGGCCAGCTCAGTCCTGCCCCCTAAAACAAAATTGAACAAAATGATTAATGTTTTATAGCCGTTATCATTAAAATTTTGTCAAAAAGCTCAAATCACGAACGGGGGGGGGGGTCAGCCCTCTAGCCCCCTCTGGCTACGGGCCTGGACCCGGGTACAAATAAACTCCGATTTTTATTCGGACCCCGTTCCAATAAAGTCTGATTGTTATTCGGACCCGTGGCAAATATGCACTTAGCTTAGCTATACATAAACTTTAATATTGTTTTTTGTTTATTTTTTATAATTGTTTGAATTGTATGATTTAAACGTTACTCAGTGTCTAGGGTTTCACTAAGCGGACTCTGTATTATTATTTTTTCGGGTTCCGTCTAATAAAATTTAAATATAGCTAAGCTTAGTGCATATTTGCCACGGGTCCGAATAACAATCGAATTTTATTGGGACCCGGGTCCGAATAGCCACAGCCTTATAAATTTATCTGCTCTGTTTCAGATATTCTGTTTATAATAAAATTGTTAAATACAGAAAGCTACCATTTTGTTTTTAGTCTATTACAAATTGTAGGAGGCAAACAATGAAACAAATTTGTAATTTTAAAGCTAAAAAAAGTTCTGCTGTAAAAAAAAAAACATTTGGGAGCCGTGGAGCCGCCAGATTTTTTCGGCTCCGGCTCCGGCTCCGGCTCCAGCTCCAGCAAAAAGTAGCGGCTCCCGGCTCCTCGGCTCCGGCTCCGCAAGCCTGCTCGTAATACACATAGAAGTTTAAAAAAGAAAAAAAATGCACTCTCTCTGCCTCTCTTTCTCTCTCTCTCTCTCTCTGCCTCTCTCTCTCTCTCTCTCTTTTTCTCTCTCTCTCTGCCTCTCTTTCTCTCTCTCTCCTCTCTCTGCCTCTCTCTCTCTTTCTCTCTCTCTCTGCCTCTCTCTCTCTCTTTTTCTCTCTCTCTCTCTCTGCCTCTCTTTCTCTCTCTCTCTCTCTCTCTCTCTCCTGTCTCTCTCTCCTCTCTCTCTCCTCTCTCTCTCTTTCTCTCTCTCTCTCTCCTGTCTCTCTCTCCTTTCTCTCCCCTCTCTCTCTCTCTCTCTCCCCGCCCTCTTCCCAGTGTTTCTTACGTAGATGGGTCGTGACCCAGCACATAGTTATGACAGCAAAAATACGGGATGACCGGAATACACACCACCACCCCCTCCCCTCCAATCCGATAGGTCTAGGAATGAGAACTAGTTGTTGACAAAAAATTTTTTTTTTTTACGATAAAATCTTTTTAATCTTTTATTTACCAATTAAATAAACATAAAATCAAACATTAAATCGTGACCAAACCTGGAAAAAATTATGGATTTTTTTTTATTCTTCAGATAAAAGATAAAGTGATTATTTTTTTTTACTTTGTGAAAAGATTCTTTTTATATTTTGTTGTAATATTATTTGTTTCTGTGACTGATTTACTGTCATGCGCGGTATAGCCACGTGTCTGTCTGTCTACGTCACAGTTATTGTGTAGTTTTTCAAAGCAGAGATCGTGCGAGATGCGCTGTGTCCTTCCGTTAATTTATTACATCTTCCTGTGATTTGATCAGGATTTGAATGAAGAGCATGAGGCAGCCCCCCCCCCCCTTTAAAGAACTTACAAGCCCTCCCCCATATCGTATACACGGGGCCCCCATAATATTTGATTATAAACATATAATAGGGCCTACCTTTTGCATGTCTTACATGTTCTACTTGACTTTAACGTGAACCGTGCATAACATGCTCTACGTTGACTTAACCTCTGACCCCCCCATGCCTGACATGACTTAACCTTTGACCCAATATTGACGTGACCCATGAGCCTGACCCGTGAATATATATATATATATGTATATATATATATATATATATATATATATATATATATATATATATATAGGTGTATATTAATAAATGAGTAATTTGGAACATAGAAAGCTATTAATAAAACTGATAAACAATCGTTCTCCCATACTTGCACAGGAACTCTCTTTGAGCACAGTTAAAGCACACATACACAATGCGCACTCGGTGTATAATCGCTGCACGGAGTTACATAAATCCAGACGTGTTGGTATCGATATTGCATTTTTTTTGTTTTAATATTCCATGTCACGTCAACTTTTGTCTACAAAAAAAAATTGTTAACAATTAATTCTGTTTTTTTTTTCTTTGTTTTAGAAAAATGTTCGGATTATAAAAGGAAGTGGTGAATTGAAAACAACATCTTGTTGTCGAAACTTGAGGCGCGTCTGTGTGTCTGGAATCAAATACATCATTCAACATGTTGAAACTTTTTCTGTTGGTGTGCGTCGGTGTAGTGGGGGTGACTGGTAAGTCTACTTAGTTCAATATTTTACTGTGTAAATATTTCATGTTCATTCCCCCCCAAACCCCCCCCCCCACGCCACACTTAAGTAGACTGAGGCTCCGGCGAAGAGGAAAATATTTGGCGCTCTTTTTTTTTAAAAAAAAAAAAAATGAAGGTATGAGGTATTGTTGTTTTAGTCCCAGGTCCTGTTTTAGTGTCGGCTTTTGTTTCGTTTTTTTTTTCTGTAATAATTTTAGATTTAGTCTAGTTTTAGTTTCAAGCCAAATTTTAGTTTTCCGTTTTAGTTTTCGTCGGCTTAAACTAAAACACCAAGAGTTTTAGTTTTCGTCTTGTTCATTTTAGTTTCACTTTTAGAGTTTTAGTCTTGTAAACGCCAATAACATATAGCGTCGTTGTT
>JAGDYQ010000037.1:4183878-4243878 GCA_021962125.1 Bulinus truncatus | reverse complement strand
AACTCTATTGTTATACTTTGTTCAAGAAACTTTTTTTTTTTTTTAAAAAGCATCAGAATTAAGTTAACATTACAATATGAGCTCACCCACTGCGACCATCGCGCATGTTCATTGATGTAGTTGTATAATTCTAATCTTCACTTTATAAACTTTATGATACATAACATATGCCCCAGCTTGAGGGGGCTGCCAAAATTTCTTTTTACATTAAATATTAAGTACATTATCTCATATCATGGTGTCGAATGTCAAAATGCAGGGGCCCCCAAATCCCTCGGTTCGGCACTGAGATTGGTACTTTTATACTTATTTCGATGTCAAATAAATTAATTTCAAATAAAAGAAAATCAAATTTGTATTCAATCGTCACCCACCAGAGCTGATCGTCTGTGAGAGTGCTGCTGATGTTATTCTCATCCTCGACTCCTCCGGCAGCATCGGCAGACCAAACTACGCCCTGCTGTCCAACTTCTCCGCGGAACTGTCCAAGAACTTCAACATCGCCCCGGACAAGGTCCAGTTCGGCGCCATCCTCTTCAGTAGCAACGTCCAGAACGTCTTCAACTTCAACACCTACTCCAACAACAACGATATCGCACAGGTACGACGAATTCAAAAACTTTACCTTGTTTTAAAAGATTCTAGAACTTTACCTTAGTTTAACAGATTTCAGAACTTCCATTGGTTCAACAGATTTCAGATCTTCCATTGGTTTAACAGATTCAAGATCTTCCATTGATTTAACATAATCCATAAGTTTCCATTGGTTTGAATTAATCCATAGCTTTACTCACCAAGCTAGGTGCAGCGTTTTGATTGTACCCAGTAATTTTTCTCAAATATCGCTCATGTGATACCACACTGTTTCCTTTATTACCCTCTCATATCTAGTTGACTTGTAAAATAACCTCATTGTTCTAAGTGAACCATGTTTGTAGAATCTATACATTAATTCCAGTTCCGCTATAGTGGCACGAATTGAGTATCTCGTTGAGTTTTTCAAAGCTCCGCTGTCAGAATGACGTAGTTATTGTATTACTATGTCACAATGTCTGATTAACTGTTCTTGGATTTCGGAGGGAGGGGAAGAGGGATTCTGGGGTCACAAGGGAAAAAAATAATACTTACTAAATCAGCCAGCTTCTAGTGACCCTACTCAAGCACCACTTAATGAGCTCTTTCGAATTTTATGATTGCATGACATGTGTACACTAGACTTATAAAGTGACTTATATTTCATGTTGATATGTATTTTGCATTGATTGTTTGAACCCTTGTCTTACAGGCCCTGCTATCCATCCCTTACCTCTCAGCCACCACCAACACAGCCGACGCCCTTGACTACGCCAGAACTAACTCCTTCACAACTGCCAGTGGCGCCAGGCCAAATGTGGGCAAGATAGCCGTCGTCATCACTGACGGAAATTCTAATGACCGTGAGTGTCTGACAATCTATTGAATACAGATATGAATATAAAGACAGACATGAGACAAATAGATACGAAACAGACATGAGACATGTACATAGATTACAGAAACGCGACAGATAGATCCGAAACAGAAACGTTAAAAAGACAGACACGGAAAAACAGACAGACACGAAAAGCAGACAAACACAAAAAACAGACACAAAAAGCAGACAGACATGAAACAGACTGACACAAAACAAAACAGACAGACACTGAGAGACAGCATCGATAGTTGCACCCGGGGTGGATGCTAAAAATGTCACCCCTTTCCCAGTGAGCTCTTCAATGGTGAAAGTGTAAAATGACTCACATCAATATTTTCTATTTTGTAAAGATTGACATAAACTGTACAAATTTCTTTCTTTTTTTTTTACAGTGCATTTTTCCTAACCAAGTTAAATAAAAACCCATGAATTTTGGTTTCAGTGTTTTAATCATGGGATTGAGGTATTATTTTGCAGGCTTGCGGAGCCGGAGCCGGAGCCGAGGTGCCGGGAGCCGCCACTTTTTGCCGGAGCCGGAGCCGAAAAAATCTGGCGGCTCCACGGCTCCCAAATGTTTTGTTTTACAGCAGAATTTTTTTTTTTAGCTTTAAAATTCCAAATTTGTTTGATTGTTTGCCTCCTACAATTTGAAATGGTGTTATTTTACTAAAGCCACAACAGTAACACAGGCCTGTAGCCAGAGGGGGGCTAGGGGGGCTGAGCCCCCCCCCGTGCATGACCTGAGCCCCCCCGTGCATGATTTGAGTTTTTTTGACTCAATTTTAATAATAACGGCTATAAAACATCAATTATTTTGTTTAATAGATCAATAATAATAAAAACTTAAAAGTTAATATTTTGGCAATCATTCAGGCTATTTATATATACTTACACATATAGCTTATCTAATTTTTGGGCATAAAAGATTGAATCTTATTAAAGTTCACTTCTGGGTATTTTGGGCAGCATTGACATTTGGTGCTTTAACAGCCGTGTGTGAGAGCAGTTTCTCAACCCTCACACGAATGCTCACCCCATATCGCAGATAAATGTTACAAAAGCGTCTAAGCAATCTTTTCCTGCTTGCATTTGAAAAAGATTTAACAGACAATCTGAATGCTGAAGCATTTTCAGGTAAATTCAGTGCTAAACCCAGGCCCTTAGCCAGGTAAAAGTAAGCAGGGAGGCACCAATACCCAGCAAGGGGGCACCTTTACTTTTTCTTTATTTTTTCCTCTTTTTCTTCTTTTTTAAGTGGGTGGGGCACTCCACACCTAGCGGGGGGGGGGGCAAGGCCCCCCAGTGCCCCCATTGGCTACGGGGCTGGCTAAACCACGAAGTTTGCAAATTTGAAACGTATAATAATATAAGTTCGCAACAAGTGCCGACGAGTGGGGGGGGGCAATGCCAAGGGGCCCGGCGAGTTTTAGGGACCCGGACTGAGCTGGCCAATCAACTTTTTAAAATATTAATATCAGCCCAGGGGCCCGAAATTTCTGTCGATGGGCCTGTTCGCAACCTTGTAATAGTTTTATATATTGATGTCTTCTGAGGACAACTAGCAACTTAAAAAAGTTAATAAAATAACATTGGCTTCTGACTTCATTTTTATACATATGTATAACAAAATAATAAAGTACAAACTCCGTGATTTCTGAGTGATGTTATTAAATTTGCAAATTTACTTTTTAGCAGAATTAATTTTATTTTAAATTGAATAATTGCGACTGTTTTTGTTGATAGATCTGTTCTTTGTTTTCAATATTTTATAAGAAATATCACACAAATAGCTAACCTTTATTCATGCATCTTTGTCGTTCTTCCCGGGTTGTACGTTAAACAAACAGTATAATAATATAAATCAGGTATATATTATGTAACAATTGTGTAGCAGAACTATTGGTCAATATATTTATAACAGAAATCAGAAATTGCTCAGCCTCATAAATTTTTATCATTAAAACTCTTTACTATTTAAATTATTTTTAACAAAATTGCAACATGCCATGCATTATTAAAAGGTAGTTAAAATTATAAATTTCTAATTAATAGCTAAACAATCGGTACTAAAATGCACCATTCCAGATATGGAACTGCAAAAAATTTCTTGGGGAGGGGACTCACTGAGATCCCCTCCCCAAACCCCTCCTCTCCGTTCGCAAGCTTTCGGCGCTTCGCGCCTCCATTTTCGCCCCCCCCCCGAACATTTCTTCTACCCCACCAGGGGCGGATTTAGGGGGAGGGGTCGGGGGGCGGCATGCCCCCCCCCCCGTTATCGCAAGTTTAGGTAATACATCATTAAATTATCGAAATATTTTTTGTTCTAAGACCAATTTTCAACAATGGAAACAGTTTTGCCCCCCCCCCCCGGGGTCAATGTTTTGCCCTATCCCCCCCCCCCCCGTCAAAGCTGTCTAGATCCGCCCCGATCATTTCTTCGGAACCCCCTCCCCCGTAAAAAAATTTCTTCGCCCCCCCGAAAATGTCTTCGGCCCCCCCCCAATCCAATATTCCTGGCTACGGGCCTGCAGTAACAGCGTTAAAATGATAGAGTGCACCACCACAAGAATTCTTTAACGGGGAATCGTTTTGTGTTCGTTTACCCTCCGAAATTTTTTTAATGGCATGTTATTTTGTTATATATAAAGTTAAAACAGTTTTATTTCATAGAATAATTGTATCAATCATTTAAAATAAATTTTTACTAAGACGACAAATAGAACGCATCATTTCGTATTATTATTTGACCGCGAATCAGGCCCGTAGCGTGTGTGGGGGCCAGGGGGGCATAGCCCCCCTTGCGTTTTTTCTGGCCCCCTCTGCTTATTTGCTCTACTTAGTAAAATGTATTACCTGCCCCCCCCCCAGCTATTGCCTGGCCTCTGTTGTAGAATACCTGGCCCCTGCTGTAGAATTTTCACGCTACGGGGCTGCCGCGAATTTGTAATAGACTATAAACAAAATGGTCGCTTTCTGTATTTAACAATTTTATTATAAACAGAATATCTGAAATAGAGTAGATAAATTTATCAGGATGTGGCTATACGGACCCGGGTCCCAATAAAATCCGATTGTTATTCGGACCCGTGGCAAATATGCACTAAGCTTAGCTATATTTAAATTTTATTAGACGGAACCCGAAAAAATAATAATACAGAGTCCGCTTAGTGGAACCCTAGACACTGAGTAACGATTAAATCATACAATTCAAACAATTATAAAAAAAACAATAATAAAGTTTATGTATAGCTAAGCTAAGTGCATATTTGCCACGGGTCCGAATAACAATCAGACTTGATTGGGACGGGGTCCGAATAAAATCGGAGTTTATTGGTACCCAGGTCCGAATAGTCACTTCAAATTTATAAATAATAAATATAAATACTGAAGTCTTTAAAATATTTTAAATAATGTATCATTTTACTATTTGCTAATTTGATAATTGAAATAACTTTTTATTACTTATGAAAATGGCGACTAGTGAAACCTCGGTCGAAAATAATGATATGATTCTGGATGTACTGAAATGGTTTGTTTTTAGTAAAACCGACATGCGTATATTTTCAAGTACCTGACTATGGAGCAGCCCCGTAGCGTGAAAATTCTACATCAGGGGCCAGGCATTCTACAGCAGGGGCCAGGCAATAGCAGGGGGGGCAGGTAATACATTTTACTAAGTAGAACAAATAAGCAGAGGGGGCCAGACAAAACGCAGGGGAGCCCCGGCCCCCTGCCCCCCCCCGCACGCTACGGGCCTGCTATGGGGGTGAACGCGACAAAATTTGCATAATTTTTTATCAGCGGCATATTTGCGTGACGTAATTACAAAATTTTTGTCTCGTGTGATACTATCTTAATAGGGAGCCGGAGCCGTCACATTTGTGGGAGCCGGAGCCGGAGCCGGAAAAAAATTTGGCGGCTTTG
Source organism: Bulinus truncatus (assembly GCA_021962125.1). Classification (NCBI taxonomy): domain Eukaryota; kingdom Metazoa; phylum Mollusca; class Gastropoda; family Planorbidae; genus Bulinus; species Bulinus truncatus. The sequence goes on along the minus strand of JAGDYQ010000037.1, from coordinate 4,238,501 downwards.
CAAGCCTGTTATTCTGTGCACTTTCCCTGCTGCCGGAGTTATTAAAATAAAATAAAAAGAACGCAGAGAAGCATGACGTCATTTCAAAAATTAACAGGATTTTGGATTAAATTATAAAGATGTCTTCTTTTATATGCTCTATTCGTTAAATTTGGTAAATACTTAGAAAATGTGTACCTCTTTTTTTTTTTAATTACCACAGCTGCCCAGACTGCCGCCGCTGCACAAGCCCTGAAACAGAGCGGTGTGACCACCATCGCTGTAGGCGTGGGTTCAAACATCGCACAGTCCGAGCTACAGGCCATCGCCTCGTCGCCTAGCAACGTGTTCAGCGTCAACGATTTCACTGTGTTGGACGCCATCAAGAAGAATCTCGTGCAGACCGCGTGCCACGGTAATATTTTACCATCATATTTGTACTGGTGGGGGGGGGGGCAGGGCGACGAGAGCCAACAACGGCCCCAGGGCAGGACATCATTGCGGGCCCCTTAATAAAAAATAAGTCGTGAAAAATTGAAATGGTCGGGGCGGCAGGGCCCCTTTACAGATGCGGGCCCCCTGGCAATGACCCCCTAACCCCCCCTCTCGGCGTTCCTGGGGGGTGACATGGGGACCCTTTTTGGAGTAGGAGGGGGCAGGGTCCCAGGCATATGTTCCTTCCTTTTTTTTTTTTTTGAAGTAGTTGTCTAAGTAGGTGCCACGGGCAAATTTCAGGTGGGCCGCGGGAGCAAAGAGAAAAAGATGCGTGCATATTCATAACTTTTATTCTTGGTTATCTCAAACGGGCTGAGAAAACAAATCTAGTTTTAAGAGAGGGTCATCAAGCGTAAAACTATGAGAACCTCTCAGCCTTGTTAAGTGCATGTGTGCGCTCAGAGTTTCTGATTTTTTCCAAATCCGGTCTCATAGTCTGCCCTATCGCTAGAAACGGCCCTGAAGAAATCAATTTTTTTTAAACAACTGATCGAACTGATTGAATGATTGATTTCTTCTGTTGCAGGTGTCAGCTCTGGTTAGACCGGGAGCCCCTCCATGATTTTTTTTTTACCTGTACATGAAAATTTTTGTACCGCCTTCAATGTATGATCTATAAGAAACCTGTATTAACAGTTCATACATTTTTTTTTTTTAAATGTGTAAATTTAATTAAAGAAACGAAAAAAAAAAAGATCACATTGTATGATTTTCATTATTGAATTAACATTTTGCATTTCTCAATAAAAGTCTACAGTGTTGGTTAATTTATGTTTAGTTATAATAAATATTTGTTTCTTATATTGTATGTTTGGCTGTATTGTGTTTGGCTATGTTGTATATTTGGCTAAATTGTATATTTGGCTAAATTGTATGTTTGGCTATATTGTATGTTTGGATATTTTGTATGTTTGGCTACATTTTATGTTTGACTATATTTTTTGTTAGGCTATATTGTATGTTTGGCTATATTTTATGTTTGGCTATATCGTATGTATTACATTTTTTTTATTAATTTATATTATAAGGACATATGTTTTTTTTTATTTTGGAATGCCTTTTTACTCTGTTATTTATTCTTCTCAGACATCGTTGAGTTATTTAGTCTTATGAGACATACATTGTACAGTTATTTAGTCTTATGAGACAGACATTGTACAGTTATTTAGTCTTATCAGACAGACATTGTACAGTTATTTAGTCTTATCACACAGACATTGTACAGTTATTTAGTCTTATTAAGTTCATGTATGTTCATGTATGTTCATTCAATGTAGTGTTTTTTCCCCTTATTAGCCCGACAAGCAAAAATCTTGGTAGACGCCCTAATTAGGTCACAAGTGTAGCGCGCATGACACATTGATGTCTTGACCTTTGTCATGTAACTATAACACCAGCTGGAGATTATTTTTAGCTCATAACAACACCGTGGTTAGTTGGCTGGGTCATCCGCGCTGAAGGCATTGTTGAGGTCACGCGTTCAAATCTAGGTAGGCCATTTACCTTGCTTTCTTTTTTTTTTGTGACCCATAATTAAATGACCATTGTCCATAGGGATACACTTAATCTCCATTAGAGGTCATCTAAAATAGGGGGAAGGGGGCAAAGGATGGTCGGGTGGTGTAGAGAGCTAGACTCTCGACATGAGTGTCTTAGGTTCGACCCTCAACTTGAGCCAAGTGAATTTTACCAGTCCAGATGAGAATTTGTAGTGAAATCTCCCCCTAAGTCCACCCAGCTTTAAATTGGTACCTGACTTTGGTTGGGGAAGTAAAGGCGGCTGTGCGTTGTGCTGACCACACAATCCCTTTATATGCCGTAGATACAGAAATGGATGAATTCTAAGATAAGGTTCACATTACTAGCCTCGTGTCTAGTGTACTCTCTAAGGCTCACATTACTAGCCTCGTGTCTAGTGTACTCTCTAAGTCTCACATCACTAGCCTCGTGTCTAGTGTACTCTCTAAGGCTCACATTACTAGCCTCGTGTCTAATGTACTCTCTAAGGTTCACATTACTAGCCTCGTGTCTAGTGTACTCTCTAAGTCTCACATCGCTAGCCTCGTGTCTAGTGTACTCTCTAAGTCTCACATCACTAGCCTCGTGTCTAATGTACTCTCTAAGGTTCACATTACTAGCCTCGTGTCTAGTGTACTCTCTAAGTCTCACATCACTAGCCTCGTGTCTAATGTACTCTCTAAGGTTCACATCACTAGCCTCGCGTCCAGTGTACTCTCTAAGGCTCACGTCACTAGCCTGGTGTCTAATGTACTCTCTAAGGCTCACACCACTAGCCTCACGTCCAGTATACCCTCTAACTCATACGGTCGGTTCGTGCATTAATTTCGTGATCCACGCAGAAACCATCATTAACGGATACGTTTTAATTCTAGAATAATAACATGACTATAACATGACGAATGAAGTTTAGTACATGATAATTAAAAAGAAATATTCCTCAAGCCCAATCTAAAGACAACATCAATGGGGGGGGGGGGAAACCCTTTCACTGATTAAAAAACATTTTCACTGATACTCCGCGTACAAACACCTTCTTCACGCCTCCTCCTTTAAACTACCCCGTTTGACTCCCAGTGAGACTGCCCCCTGGGCAGTGAGACCACCCAGACCGTCTCCAATTAAACCTCCCCACAGTGTCATGTGATCCCAGACAGATACCGGCAAGACCCGACACCAAAAGCAATGTTTGACCTTACCAAAACAACAGATCACACCCTCCAGCACACCAAGGGGAATAATACTAATAACAAATCAAGGGGGGATAACTAGGGATAGGACAAAAATTTCGACAGTTTGATAAAATGTGTATGTTTATTACTTAAAATTTTAGTTGAAAATTTATCGCCATATATATATGTAGATTATGCAAAGTAAATTAAATTAGATAAATTAGTAGAAGCCTCGTTTTGATTTTTTGTTTAATTGCTTCAAATTTGTATGGAAAATAAGTAAGAATCGTATTACTGTTTGGAAACTTGCACCCAAAAATCTTTAAAATATAAAATGATGAAATAATATTAGTATATAGTAATATTCTATTAAAAAAAAACATTTATTCATAAATTATGATACAAAGATACAATTCATAATTTTTATGTAGTATTTTTTTTTTGCTTTAGATCTAAGTCCCTTAGCGACCATTGGATAGTTTCGTTGTGAGTTGAATGGTTAGTCTTAACATGTCCAGATTGTGCCTATTTGCCATAAATTGACCGTAAAACATTAAATTCTTAATCCTATCACGCCAGCTATGCTCAATTGTTGATGCTGTTATATCGTTGATGTCCTTGTTATGTTTTATTGTGTTGCTTCAAAGGTTCAGTATTTTGACGACTGCAGAGATGAATTATACGAACTAATTTCTTTGTATTCTATTTTTCTATTCTTAAACATAAGAGAGTGTAATGAACCTGCCTACGCCAAAAGGTCTTCGATCCTTTACGGACCCAATGGGGGCCTCTAGCCCTCAACTGTATAGCAGATCATGCAAAACTCCGGGGTCCCCCCAAAGCTCGAGTTTTACGGGCCCTAATTTCAATGCCGGTGCTTTAGATCTAATGACTACCACCTCTAAACCAAGATCCTTATACTTTTAAAAACCCAGATTTACCCATATACATTTTCAGTTTCGGAGTCCTTAGGCCTATTGCTATCAGGATATTAAAAAAAAACCCGTTATCAGAAACCCAATGAAGTCATGTATGAGCAATCCGTGCCTGGTGTCTTGTAAACTTTGACCTAATGGTACAATAAAATAGAAATATACAGTGACTTTGGTGGAATTTGCGTTAGTAAAAAATGCCAGAGGGACATCTCCTTGGTCAAAAAGTGCTTAACGTAAGGCAGAAGTACTGTCTGAGGGGGTGGTAGGGGCAAAGTCCACCCCCTTTCCCGAGTTACGTACTCCTTCCTCTCCCAACCCTCGTGTCAACTCTCAGGTAACTAGTTCCAGCATTTCTGATAGTTAGCAAATTTTTGTATTATATGTATTCTCCACCAAGGTCAGACTAGACGATTGCCTTGTGACCCCATTAGCAAAGGGGGTGGGATGGGGGGCGGGGCTCCCTTCCAGGACAATACGATGACACCTAAACGTCTTGACCATCCTGACCGTCTTGACCATCCTGACCATCTTGACCATCCCTAGCTTCAGTTGTGTATTGATTACACTTTTTATGATGGTAAAATAATTACAAATCACCCATGATAGTTTAACGCTGTGTAAACAGCCCACCCCCCGCCCCGAAATGTGGCCCCAAAAGTCTGACAAATTATCTGCATAGGGCCCTACTTAAATGTAACATGAAAACTGCTGTGTATATTGTTTGTATATAGATAGATAGATAGATAGATAGATAGATAGATAGATAGATAGACCACACAGAAAGATCTGAGATAGACTGTACGTGTTTGAGTTCATTCATTTACAAACATTCAACAAATACAAAAATGTTCAATGGAAACTTTATTAAAAAAATCTTTTTTACAAATGTAATAAGTCAATTGTATTATTGTTGTTATTATTACAAGGTAATTTCAAAGTAAATGTTCCAATTTTACTGGTAATGTTGACAGCCTTTTGTTTTCGCTAATCGTGTGACAAGAGGACAAACATACATCGACCAACGATCTCTATGTATCGATCAACGATCTCTATGTATCCATCAACGATATCTATGTATCGATCAACGATCTTTATGTATCGATCAACGATCTCTATGTATCGATCAACGATCTCTATGTATCGATCAACGATCTCTATGTATCGATCAACGATCTATGTATCCATCAACGATCTCTATGTATCCATCTACGATCTCAATGTATAGATCAACGATCTCTATGTGTCGATCAACGATCTATATGTATCGATCAACGATCTCTATGTATCGATCAACGATCTCTATGTATCGATCTACGATCTCTATGTATCGATCAACGATCTCTATGTATCGATCTACGATCTCTATGTATCGATCAACGATCTCTATGTATCGATCAACGATCTATATGTATCGATCAACGATCTCTATGTATCGATCTACGATCTCTATGTATCGATCAACGATCTCTATGCTGCTCACATATTTGGAGATCTCTTAGAATTATGTGCTGTCATTTACTGAGATTGAAAAAAAAGATAACATTTATTGCTATCCGGGTTGTCTGGTTGTCAGTGACCCTACCACCAGACAGCAGCTGTGACCTAGATGGACCTCCATTCCTTACCCCCCACCCCACCCCAATGTGCCTGTATTTAACAATCGGTCCCACGCCGTTACATAAGTGACGTGTGGCACGTACTTAAAAGAGGTCAGTGACTGTGTCCAGGCGGACGGTCAAACCTGAGCAAAGTGACCTAAGATAAAGATCTTGAAAATCTGTTGTTGTTTGTTTGTTTGAATGATAAAGGAGACTGTCGTTTTCCCACGTGTGTGTGGGGGGGGGGGAGAGAGAAGAGATTCAGAGAGAGAGAGAGAGAGAGAGAGAGAGAAAGAGATGAGAGAAAAGAGAGAGGAGAGAGAAGGGAGAGGAGAGAGAAGAGAGAGAGTGAGAGAGGAGAGAGAGAGAGTGTGTGTGTGTGTGTAAGAGAAGAGAGAGAGAGAAGAGCGAGAGAGTGAGAGAGAAGAGAGAGAGAAGAGAGAGAGAGAGTGAGTAGATCAATGTTTAATGTCCAACAGAAACAGTCGTCGATCCTGGCAGTTCATTTCAATACGTTTGTCAGACGCTGGGAGGGGGTCACAGCTGCTGCTACGGATTCAAGCACCTCCCCTAAAGGGGCGTAACATCTTAGATAATTAGGGCACCTGTGCAGGGACGTAAGATATTAGGTATTTAGGGTACCTAGGTGGAAAATTCTAAAGATATTTGAGTATATTAGGCGAAATAAGATGTCTGTAATCTCTTAGTATAAGAATGATTGGGCAAATCAACACTTGAAGGTGGTGGGGGGCCCATTTTGCAGTGGAGAGCCCCTGGTGATCGCCTGGATTGCCTATAAAGTAATCGCCGTTCGGAGTACTTTTAAAAATGAGGTTGTAGTTTGGGAATAGTGTAACTCAGCGGTTCTTAAAATGTGGGTCGCGGGCTGAGTTGAAGTGGGTCACCAAAATGTGGGTCGCGGGCTGAGTTGAAGTGGGTCACCAAAATGTGGGTCGCGGGCTGAGTTGAAGTAGGTCACCAAAATGTGGGTCGCGGGCTGAGTTGAAGTGGGTCACCAAAATGTGGGTCGCGGGCTGAGTTGAAGTGGGTCACCAAAATGTGGGTCGCGGGCTGAGTTGAAGTGGGTCACCAAAATGTGGGTCGCGGGCTGAGTTGAAGTGGGTCACCAAAATGTGGGTCGCGGGCTGAGTTGAAGTGGGTCACCAAATGTGGGTCGCGAGCTGAGTTGAAGTGGGTCACCAAAACTCTTAATTTTGACTTCATCAATAGTATATGCAGCTAAGTTTATCATTTTCTTTCTCTTTCTTCACGGGGTGGGCGGCGAAAAACCGAAACAGGTTTGAGAATCGCAAATATTTGAGAACCACTGGTGTCCCCGCCCCCCTTCCCTCCTTTTTAGCTCCGCGAGTTTCCTCGTACGGCTCCGAAACAGCTTTCAAACTCTCCACATAGGTTCCCCAAACATCTATTAAAGTCTTCTTTTAGGCCCCCAACATCTATCAGTCTCCACCTTGGGCCCCAAACATCTATCAGTCTCCACCTTGGGCCCCCCCAACATCTATCAGTCTCCACCTTGGGCCCCCCAACATCTATCAGTCTCCACCTTGGGCCCCCCCAAATCTATCAGTCTCCACCTTGGGCCCCCAACATCTATCATTCTCCACCTTGGGCCCCCCAACATCTATCAGTCTCCACCTTGGGCACCCAACATCTCAGTCTCCACCTTGGGCCCCAACATCTATCAGTCTCAACCTTGAGCCCCCCATCATCTATCAGTCTTCACCTTGGGCCCCCAACATCTATCAGTCTCCACCTTGGGCCCCCAAACATCTATCAAAGTCTCCTCCTAGGACTCCTAAAATCTATCCGTGTCCTCCTAGGGCCCCCAAATACATAAGTACTGCTCTCGCCGAGAAATACAAGCAGTTTCATCTGGATGATATAGGTCTCAGCTAAAAGAGTCACAGAAAGAGTTGACTGAGAACCTTTGAACAGGAAGTGAAATCATGACTTCTAAACTCCCAGGCAAAACAAAAACCTTTTTTGTTTTTAAAAAAGCAACTATAATAAAAATAATAAACAGTGAAAGGAAGAGAACAAACATTTAAAAAAAATTACATTTTTTATGAAACCTGATCTTAAGACCAAATAAAACGACCGAGTTGTCTGGCCTTGTCACGTTCTATTTGACCCTCGCGCCTTCCTGACTCGATTCACCGGAACCCACGCTGCTCAAATCACGTAATTTGCCGAGTCAGACCGCTTCATCGCTTACTAAGCTGCTCACGTTTTTTCTGACGTTTTTTGGTGACTCAAAAATTTGTAACTGAATTAGGTGTCTTTTAAGTTTTTTTTGTTCTTCTCAAAAGATGGAAGTTTTAATTTTAACTTGCATTCTGTGTCTGATCTCAACATTGAATGGTAAGTAGTGACTTTTTCTCACAGTTTGTTTTAGATTTTTTTAAATTTTTGTCCCCGTTTTGTCTGTCTGTCTGTCTGTCTGTCTGTCTGTCATCACCCTAGATCTCAACAACCATAAGTCCTAGACCCATGATGTATATATCATTTTGTAGGTCTTGGCCTGCCAAGAAGTGACTTTTTTCTATTTCGCGATCTGACCTCTCAGGGCCGTAAAAGGGGCCTTATAAAGTACCGTTTTTTACTATATAAGCTATATTAATAATGGAGCGCCCTATATCTCAGCAACCATAAGTCCTAGACCCATGATGTATATATCATTTTGTAGGTCTTGGCCTGCCATGTGTACATCAAAAGTTTATTTTGCGATAGGACCTCTCAGGACCGGGCTTCATGGCTCCTAAGGGGCTTATATATTATATATAGTTTATAAGCTAAACAAAGGGGCGAAATCATTATTTATTTTTTTAACAGTTATTCAACATGACTTACTTCTCTTACTTTTTATAAAACCCATAATCAATGACAACTTTGCAGCACAGCTCAATCAACCAAAAGTCATCATTTGTTGGGACTTCAAACAAGATTTCAAAGAGCCCGGGGCAGAAATTGAAGTGACCACAAACCACTTGTAGTTAGATTTAAGAGAAAATAATTTTGTTTTCAAATATAAAGAAAAGTCTTTTTAATATCTTTTTTTCAGATATATGCATTACACAATTGAATTTATAAACATTTACAAAATTTACAAATATTTACTGAAGATAGCATACGTACTGATACATAATACGAAAATGCTCTAACACGTCCTGTGTCCAGAATGGAACAGGCTTAGATTGCTTGTTTTTTTATAATTTGGTCCATAACCGTTGCAAAAAAAATCACAATAGAGGATTCTGGGGAATGAAAGCTCTAAACTACAGGGCTAGCGTAAGTGGGGGGAGGGAGGGAGAAGGGGGTGCCGCCAGCTTATCTTGGGGCCCCCTCCCCACTGACAATCTCCACAGACTGGGGGGATCACAAGCACTCAGAGCCCGCCCCCCCCCCCCGTCCAGAAGGAATCCACCACATACTGTAATTTAAGACAAAATGACTTAAGAAATTGTGTCAGGTGGGTATGATCTGAGGGGGGGAGGCCCTATTTGATGGAGATTTTTCACATTTAGGATGAAGATGGCCCTGTACGCAAACATAAGTTGTACGCTTTTCACGCCCTGTTACTTAACTCTGGACTGTGTCTTTTAGTTTGTATCGGTCAATGTATCGAGCGGAAGGGAAAGAAAACGGTATCCGATTATATCAGTTTTAGTTTGGGGGGGGGGGTTACATTTCAAAGCTATGGTCAGAAATAAACTGTACTGTCCCGTCTTCTAAGGTGGTCTTTATTTATTGTGTGTGTAATCCTTTTTAGCATTTCTTCAGTGTCCGGTCTGCACAGAGAGAAATAATCCAGCATCTTGCATCGGGAGTATTGACTGTGACGTCAACTATGACGTAAGCTGGTTTGTTATACGTTTGTCACTATGCTTTACTATTACTTATTTCTGTGTTTACTGTGTCCACGTTAAAGTCCCTGTGAGGACGAGATGTTCACCTCTTGACCATACCACTAGTGGGACGATTTCGTAGTGAATCTTTTTTTTTGCAACATGCCGTAGGTCATGGGATTTGAACCCATGTCCTACGCCCTACGGCATGTAGTTTAGGCTCGCAAACAAAGTGATTCCCCCGTTCCCTTTAACCGAGTTATTTAGAAACATTCTTGTATTTCTTTCCGGATAGATGGAAGGATGGATGAATGAGTGAATGGATGGCTGGGTCGGTTGATTGGTGGATGGATGGGTCGGTGAATTGGTGGATGGATGGGTCGGTGGATTGTTGGATGGATGGGTCGGCGGATTGGTGGATGGATGGGTCGGTGGATTGTTGGATGGATGGGTCGGTGGATTGTTGGATGGATGGGTCGGTGAATTGGGTGATGGGTGGTTCGGTGGATGGATGGGTGGATGGATGGCTGGGTAGATTGGTGGATGGATGGGTCGGTGGATGGATGGGTCTGTGGATGGGTGGATGGATGGATGGTTCGCTGCATGGGTGGATAGATCCATGAGTGGGTGAAAGAGTGGATGGATGGATGGATACATATATTGACTAATAGGATCAAGAGCATAACTTCTCAATCATGGGATGAAACTGCAAAACATTTTATAACTTCAGTTAATATTTACGACACAGATACTCCATATTTTCTGCAAATAATCTTACAATTTGTGTGCAAATAGTATCCATAATTCAACTTATGTAATGAACAATTTTTCTTTGGAATATGTATACACAGGCCCGTAGCGTGCGGGGGGTCTGGGAGGGGCCGGGTCCCCCTGCGTTTTGTCTGGACCCCTCTGCTTGTTTACTCTGCCTAGTAACATTTTTTTCCTGCCCCTCCCCCTGCTATTGGCCTTGCCCCTGCTGTAGAATTTTCACGCTACGGGGCTGGTTATACAAGTATGTCATTATATATCATTGAATATATGTGAATACATGTTGCAACATTGATTTTTTTTTTTTCAAAGTGCTTCGTCTATTTTGTGCAGGTGTGTGAGTTGACCATTTATAAGAAGGAACAGAATCGAATTGAGTTTAAATGCAGCGATAAATCTGTAAGTGAGATAATATTTACTGAATATAAAAAAATATATCAATAATCAACATTCTTACGTCACAAAACGCAAATTTATTTGGAACATGATAAAACATTAAAAAGATATATAAGTCCGAATTAATTTTTTAAAAATTCGAACTATTTTTTTTTTGTTTTTTTTATTAACTAACCATATTGTCTTGTACAACATACAATCAGACTTGCTCCCATGAAGAGACTCAGCGACCCCAGACAAATGTGTCTTTTGTTGTAACAATTTGGGAACCTGTCGGGAACAGGCGTTCTTGGTGTTTTCAGGTAAAACAGTATTTTATAATTCATCTAATCAGAGATACCACCAGCTTAACTTGGGCACCCCTGCCATTCTCCACCAACTGGAGCATCCCGACAGTCTCCACCGACTTGGGCCCCCCTGACAAACTTCACCCGACTGGGCCCCCCCCTGACAATCTCCATCGATTGGGGCCCCCAACAACCTCCACCCAACTGGCGCCCCCAGACGATCTCCACATACCGGGGCCCTCCCGACAATCTCCACCAACTGGGGCCCCTTGACAATCTTTACCAACTGGGGCTCATCTGATCAAATGCCCCCCAGCCGATTGCGAATTCAATTATAGAGCAAATTACTGGGAGTGTGTGATCTGAAGGCAGCGAGAGCACTGAGGGCACTAGCTCCGTGTAGAATCTATGACCTTTTGCGCACTCGGATATGTAAAAAAAAAACCGTCATATAATGTGTTGGTTAGATCAAGAGAACCGACCTATATCTCTTTGTTTTATTTTTTTTTTACAGACATGTTTTCAACCACTACAGTGAGGACTGCTCCCGTTGAAACAGATCCAACTACACGGACAACAGTAGCAGCCACAACACCTTGTAACTGATAGATTAGATAGATTAAATAGATTAGACAGACAGGCAGACAGATAGATAGATAGATAGATAGATAGATAGATAGATAGATAGATAGATGGATGGATGGATGGATGGATGGATGGATGGATGGATGGATGGATGGATGGATGGATGGATGGATGGATGGATGGATGGATGGATGGATGGATGGATGGATGGATGGATGGATGGATGGATGGATGGATGGATAGATAGATAGATAGATAGATAGATAGATAGATAGATAGATAGATAGATAGATAGATAGATAGATAGATAGATAGATAGATAGATAGATAGATAGATAGATAGATAGATAGATAGATAGAAGCATATAACGACTCACTTCTTCTGTCGCCAACAGCCGGACCTAATATGTGCATACTGTGCGGTAAGAACGAGCCGTGTGACCCAAAGACTCTGCAGAGTTTGACCCCAACTCTCTGCAATGTAGAGTACCCTTACTGCTACACGACCATTATACAAAACCATTCAAACCCAACGATTTACAAAGGGTAAGTGCCAGAAAACCAATACTGCACTTTGGTTTTGAGAGTACATAGTTTTTAACTTGATAATGTTGTATTGAGAGAACAAATTTTGCTTAAAGATGTTAAAAATTGTTGTTGTTGTTGTTTTAATTATTATTAAATTGCGCAGCCCCCTGTAGATTGGTAATATAGGCTGTTTTTGTGTACATGATCTTGTTGGGCCTCTAATTTATCTCCTTCGTTGATACTTCATAATATGTCCGCATTCTTTAAGATCAAACATCCCCAACTGCCTATTGAACACCACACACCAAAATGACACTTGGGAAAACACTCGCTAATACACAACAGCGAACACTTCAAATATCCAATCAGTAATAGGAACAATATATTCATAAAAACAAAATAATATAAGTTTAATCCATCAAATCTATAAAAAAAAGAAAGATGACAAAATAACAATAATGTCCATACAAATAGTATAGTCACCAACGGCCCAACTTTTACACTCGTGAACTAGCACCTGTCCCATACGATAAACTCTTCCTGTCCGCTTAATCTCCCTTCTCCACGTTCACCTACAACCACCTTCCCTCATAACCCCCTGATCTCTTCAACCAAATACAGCCATGCTCCACTGGTCATACTGGTCACTCTCCATTCACTAATTTAATCTTCAACCCTTTTCACGATCAAAAACATGCCATGCCATTCAACACGCTAACTGACCCAACACATCTCTCACACCCACATATAATATTCTGACAGCAGAAATTCTGCCGCGCAACTCACAAACACTAATACTAATAAAACAATGTCATCTTTGACAAACACATTTGCATTGTTGCATAAAGGCTTTGAGAGTACAAAGTTTTTAAACTTTACAATGTTACAACCTGCTATTTTACTTTACAATGCTACAATTTGATATGGAGAGTACTAACTATTTTACTTTACAATGCTACAATTTGATATGGAGAGTACTATTTTACTTTACAATGCTACAATTTGATATGGAGAGTACTAACTATTTTACTTTACAATGCTACAATTTAGTATTGAGAGTACTAACTATTTTACTTTACAATGCTACAATTTGATATGGAGAGTACTAACTATTTTACTTTACAATGCTACAATTTGATATTGAGAGTACTAACTATTTTACTTTACAATGCTACAATTTGATATGGAGAGTACTAACTATTTTACTTTACAATGCTACAATTTGATATTGAGAGTACTAACTATTTTACTTTACAATGCTACAATTTAGTATTGAGAGTACTTTTTTTTTCGACGCATAGCAATTAACAAGTTTGATTGGTTCTATTCTCTTGTGCACAACAGGTGCGCAGAGCATGACTTCTGCCAGACGAAATACTGGCAGGAGACCATGCACAGACCTGAATGCCTCACCGGGGACTACGCCGGCCAAGTGGTGAACTGTACCTTCTGCTGCGCTGGTACGGGCTGCAACATGCCGGACAAGCCGACGGCCAATACCCTGTTACAGCTTGGATAAACTGACCAGTTGACTTCAGTTTATCTATAAAACGAGATTTTAAAGTTGTGTTTGTGTGTATGTGAATTTAAACAAAAATCAAATGAAAGATTTTTAATATTTTTGCTTGCTTTTAAAAAAAGAAAGTTATAGTAATTTTTAGGAAAGATTTTTTTTTTGAATGGATGTTTTAGAATAAATGTGTTTGGAAGTCATTCACACTGGACGTCATAAACACACGTCTATAAAAAAAATAGTATTTGTAAAATAGAAAGTATTAGCCTAAGCTACTGAAGATTACACATTAGAAAAATAGAAAGTATTAGAAAGATATTTTAGATCACCATCATTACATAATGCGGTGCATCGTAATTAGGGCCGAACTTTGGCCGATTTGACCGATTGCTCCAAATAGGGCCCCGCGCCTGGCAGGGGCACCGCAATTTACATTTAGCTAATCAATGGTAACAGTTGTTTTATTTTTGTAAAAAAAAAAATTTAGAAGATGGGCCTCGCAAGCATCCGTTAAATTGGGCCCCGCAGTTCGTAAAGCCCGGCCCTGATCGTAATCGTATGATGTTAGATGCCTTAGGAAGTGGTTTCTCAACCATGTGCGTCTCTCGGGCCACTAATTGACCTGTCCGGTTTTCGCAACCCACCACCGTTAAAGAAATTTGAAAAAAAAAAAGGCAAAGGAAATAAAAAAAAAATAAAATTAGTCCCTGGCGACCCACTTCAAATCAGAGACCCACACTTTGAAAACCACTGCCCTAAGATATTGAAGAATAAAGTTCATAAAAAAAATGGAGCTCTGAAAGTAAAAAAAAAAATGATTCAATTTCGTCTGTCGTCGTAAGTGGTGGATGACCTCTTAGCTCTCGGAGACGTTCGCTATTTTACACTGTTTACATGTTTACTGATTTAATTTTATACTAAATGTTTATTTAAAAAAAAAAAACTTTTAAAAAAAAATGATCAACAGTTTGTTTGTTTGTTTATTATATTTTAAATTTTCTTTAAGTCTTCCTGTTGTTAAATGCAGTTTCTCATCATACTCTTTAAACAAAATACTTTTTTTTTTTGCGTAAATGAATGATGACGTCATGGTTATGTGCTGAGCATATATATATATATATATATATATATATATATATATATATATATATATATATATATATATATATACATATAAGGTGCTGAGTGAAACTATAAGGATGTAACGTGGACAACATATTTTAAACACAGGCGAGAGTCTGGCAGAGACTAAAGAGCTTTCACAGCCCCGTAGCCAAGGGGGAGCACTGGGGGCCGTGCCCCCCCCCGGCTAGGTGGGAGTGCCCCCCCCGCTTAAAAAAAAAGAAAGAGAGGAAAAAATAAAGAAAAAGTAAAGGTGCCCCCTTGCTGGGTATTGGTGCCTCCCTGCTTACTTTGACCTGGCTACGGGCCTGAGCTTTCATATGATGTGGTCTACCATAACCAGAGCGTTCTCATATTGCCTATGCCCCCCACTTCAAAAGGGGCCCCCACTTCAAAATGGGCCCCTTCACTCTGACACTTAAAGTACTCCTAAGCAGGCCCGTATCGTGCGGGGGGTCAGGTGGTCCGGGCCCCCCAGGATTGTGTCTGGCCCCTCTCTGCTTGTTCGCTCTACTTAGTAACATTTTTTTCCTGCCCCCCCCCCTTCTTGCTATTGGCCTGGCCCCTGCTGTAGAATTTTCACGCTACGGGGCTGCTCCTATGCAGGGACTCGCCATATTATGGTTCCAAGTACTGCAAAAGCATGGGCGATGGTCTCTGAGGGAAAGTGAAATCTAGCATTAGGGACAGAATGTTGAACAAATTATTTTACACTAGCTGTACCCTGCAAAACATTTACATAGAGTTATATCCCCTTAGGCTTGATCGGCAGGCGAGGTTATTTTTTGGTTTCGGGCAGATCCGATTTTTTTCATGATTGTATTTTAAACTGGAATACTGTTGTATTAATTCTTTACTTTCGATTTAACGCAGCGCCCAAATCGCTATTATTATATTATATATTATTTGTTGATTGAATGTCACCCCCTGTCATAGAATTCTAAATACACGACTGGTGCATAGGAACTAATTATCATCGATATATTTATGTCACAGTACAAAATAGTGATCTTACTATTATACAAACAATTCATTTACAAGGTTTTTTTGTAATGATTATTTTTGCAGTGTCAATTTATGCAGTGTCAGTTTTAGTAGTGTCAACTTTTGTAGTGTCAGTTTTAGTAGTGTCAATTTTTGTAGTGTCAGTTTTAGTAATTTTTGTAGTGTCAGTTTTAGTAGTGTCAATTTTTGCGGTGTCAATTTTTGCAGTGTCAATTTTTGTAGTGTCAATTTTTGCGGTGTCAATTTTTGTAGTGTCAATTTTTGTAGTGTCAGTTTTAGTAATTTTTGTAGTGTCAGTTTTAGTAGTGTCAATTTTTGCAGTGTCAAGTTTTGTAGTGTCAGTTTTAGTAGTGTCAATTTTTGCGGTGTCAATTTTTGCAGTGTCAATTTTTGCAGTGTCAATTTTTGCGGTGTCAATTTTTGCGGTGTCAATTTTTGCGGTGTCAATTTTTGTGGTGTCAATTTTTGTGGTGTCAATTTTTATTGCGTCAATTTATGTAGTGCAAGTTTTAGATGTGTCAATGTTTGTACTGTTAATTTTAGTAGTATTTTATAGTGTCAATATTTATATTGACCATTTGTGTAGTATAGACATATTAATCACCCATGCGTATTCCACAGATACACATACATGTATTATAATAAACTTTGAGTATCATACTGGGAGAATAACATAGCTAGACGAATCACATTCAGCCCCGTAGCGTGAAAATTCTACAGCAGGGGCCAGGCATTCTACAGCAGGGGCCAGGCAATTGCAGGGGGGGGGGGGTAGGTAATACATTTTACTAAGTAGAACAAAAAAGCAGAGGGGGGCCAGACAAAACGCAGGGTAGTGCCGGCCCCCTGCCCCCGCACGCTACGGATAAATGAAACAATCTTCTAGCGCGGGGCCCCCTTTCAGACACGTGGTGTTTCCTTTGATAAAAAAATTTATTCTGTTCCACCCTGTTCCAAATGACATTTTACTAAAATGATTAATATGAAGAAAGCTGGAAAAAAAGAGTTCAAGCGAAGTGGGGGAGTGGGGGAGCTCCTAAATGATATCCCTATCCCTCACCGAGTACCCCAGTCTCCCTTTAATTGTATGTTATACGACAAAGTCAACCTGTTAATTTTTTTGACAAAAATAAAACAATTAACTATAATAACAGATTGCTTTCATTTTTCTGAATATCTGGATAAGTCAATAAAAAATGTCAGTTTCATGTCCGTGACCTAAATATTCAATGTTTGCAAATTGTTTTCGTAATCTTCAGACAAGTCAAAATAATTGTATTTTTTTCTGCTTTAAAAAAAAACTGAAAAGCTTGCATTTTCTTTTCGTTTGAAAGTTTTTGTTTTTGTTTAATGATTCATCTTTTTTTTTTCCTAAAGAATTGTTTAAGATATGTTATCTACATGATTGTAAACACTTTGCTGTCGTGTTTCTGAAGTTAAAATTAATTTAATTACAGATTTTTGTTTCCCGTTGGTAAATTATTCATAACACAGTTCAATTTTGTTGTGTACAGGATCTTATTGGGCCTCTAGTTTATCTCCTTCGTTAATACTTCATAATATTATGTCCGCATTCTTTTAAGAGCAACTGCCTATTGAACATCACGCACCAAGTGGCACTTAGGAAGAACTCGCACATAGAAACACAGCGCTGCGCAACTCACAAACTAATAAACAGTTCAGTTTCTGGTAACTATGGTGCTAACCTTTAACATTGAGATATGTATCTCATTATACGTGGCCGAAGACAGGAATAAAAATCTTTGGTCCCCCTGAAACGCTACGAGGTCATAGTCAATGAGTTAAACTGTTAAACCATTTAGATCAACACGGGAAGACGGGGGAAGGCGGAGAGAATGAGGGGTTTTATATGGCTTAGTGTAAAACTGGTGATGGTGTTAATATTAAATTGAAAAAAAAAAACACCAAAAAAGCAAAATTAAAAAAAAAAAACACACCAAATGAAAAAATATTAATTTAAAAAAATTTTGAAAAAAAATAATTTTAATTTGATAAATAAACACCAAAAAAAAAAATTATTATTTTTAAATCAAAAAATAAATTTCAAACTTAAAAATTACAAATTAAAAAATTAAAAAAAAAAAAATTAATTTTAAAAAGAAACGCCACAAAATACTATACTGATTTTTTTTTTTCAATTTAAAAAAAAAAAATTTTTCAAAAAAGAAAAACAAAATTTTAATTTGAAAAAAAAAAAACACCAAAAAAAAAATACATTTTTTTTCTTTTTTTTTAAAAAAAATTCAAAAAAAAAAAAAAATTTAGCAAAACAAATAAATAAATAATAGAAAATTTTGAAAAAAAAATTATTTTTTTTTTACTTTAAAAATATATTTGCAAGAAAAACAATTATTAAAAATTGTAGAAAAAAATTGTAAAAAATTTGAACAAAAAACTTGTTTGGGGAGATAAAAAAAAAAATCACAAATTTTGGTCAATTGTAAAAAAATTAATATATGTTCAAAGATAGACAACTACTGAAAATATGTATTGCTGAATGTAAGGTTAGAGTTATCCACCGTTTTGTCTGTAAACATTACATATAGTCTTTAAAAATAAAATAATATTATTCCTTTATAACAAAAAATAATATTCTAGTTTAATTTAAATTGGAAATGCCCTTTTAATTAAATCAGCCATGAGTACTTACACAGAGGGAGATGCCCTTGTATTGTATATTTGTAAGTGTTATATCCATATTGTATCAGTTCTACTTAAACTATTTTCTGCTCTGGTATTAAGATTAATTGCTAATTTATTATTATTGTTTTTATTATAACTGTGTGTAGAAGAGGGTTTGTTTTCTATTGGTCAATCACAGCAGGCCCGTACCACGAACTTAAAGGAACTGTTGTGTATTAGTTTGTGAGTTGCGCAGCAGAATATCTGCTGTCAGAATATTATATGTGGGTGTGAGAGAACTGTGTTGGGTCAGTTAGCGTGTGTTTGAATGGCTTGGCGTGGGTTTGATCGTGAAAAGGTTGGAAGATCAAAGTCGTGAATGGAGAGTGACCGGAGTGACCAGTGGAGCATGGCTGTATTTGGTTGAGGAGTGGGCCGTTGGTGACTATACTATTTGTCTGGACTTTATTATTATTTTGTGATCATTCTTTTTTATATCAGATTTGATGGATTAAACTTATATTATTTTGTTTTTATGAATACATTGTTCCTATTACTGATTGGATATTTGAAGTGTTCGCTGTTGTGTATTAGCGTGTGTTTTCCCAAGAGGCAGTTGGGATGTTTGATTTTAAAGAATGCGGACATATTGTGAAGTATTAACTAAGGAGATAAATTAGAGGCCCAACAAGATCCTGTACACAACAGAAAGACAACTTTGTTTCATGGAGTGAGCACTACTCGATATGTGGCGCTGTTCCTAGCAAGTCAACCTTCTGAAGTTCAGATTTATTGAATTTCCCTGGCATACAATCGGTGATGATGCCTAAAGATCTTTTTTTCAATGAAACCCAGCGCCTCCAAGGACAACATGTGGGGTGGGTATCCCTGTAAGGATGTAGTGAAATTTTCTAGATCCTATAAACCATAAATGTGACGGTTTTTAATGGTGCCCTTCTTTAATCCCCACCATAGGCGATCGGGCAAATGGGATTTATAAATGGAGCTCTCGCCATGACCTGAAATATCCATTGGTCCTCACCGGAGATCGACCCCGGGACCGTCAGGTTGACAGTCGAGCGTTTTACCACACGGCCACCCTACAGAGATGGTTCTTACTCCCCACATCCTCTCGACCTCTGAATCTTTTTATTTGGACAGCTTTTCTAGTGCTCGGTGGACGTGTTTCTGTCCCCCTAGGGACCACCATATCAGGTCTAGTCCAACCAGAGTTGGTAACCATTGATACATAATATAGGTCAACCACGGTTGGCATGGCAACAGTTGCTACATATTGAAAGTCTATTCAGTTGTGTCCTCTACTTCTACCTCTATATATACGTCACACATGAAAACGCAGTATGTCTCCAAAAAACATCATTTATTGCTGGCCTGGAATCCAGCAGCCTACATTTTCGCCTTTCTACTGACCCCGGTCAAGTCTTATCTTAACGTAAATAATGATTTATAAATCATGCCAGCGGCGTGCCAGCGACGTTCTACATGTAAGGAGGTCTGGCCTTTTTTTAAATAGGCATCGTTCTAACAGCTTGTTGTACTAAGAACCAACTAATCTACTCGTATGCCTCCAACACAAACGCCATTACTCCCCTGACTTGGTCAAACATCATTTGCCACATTTACTATCTAATACATAATCGTCTAGCCTGGCGTACATACGAGCGAGCGTGTGTATAACTTCCGCGGCTAAAAATAGACTGGGGAATTCCAAAATTTTAGCCTCACTCAAGGGGAGTGAACTCTTGCTTGGCTAAAAATAGTCTTGGGAATTCCAAGTAGTGCGCAAATTATGTAAAGTTGTAAAGATGGTCAAAGGGATACAGCTCAATTATAAGGAGTCACTCGCCGGTCCGGGTACCGGGTCTTTGATCTAGTAGTGATATGAAGTCCCAGTAAGGATATTTATCTCTTAGATCCAATAATCCACTAATGGGGCTGTTTTGTTTTGCCCTTCATTCATCCCCACCATACCCGATAGGTGCAATGGCCACGGAGGCACATCGGGATACCATTTAGATCAACACGGGAAGACGGGGGAAGGCGGAGAGAATGAGGGGTTTTATATGGCTTAGTGTAAAACTGGTGATGGTGTTAATATTAAATTGAAAAAAAAAACACTTAAACCATGACCTGAATAATTCCGTTGGTTCTCACCGGAGATCGAACCCGGGGACCCTCAGGTCGACAACCGAGCACTCAACCCCCACGATCACCTGTCACTAAGGGGGACACCAGCGAATGAGTTCCCTCCCCCTCGATGTACCACTCTATGCGGCACTGTTAGATTGCTACATCTCTAAAGATAATATTCACAGAGCCGTCCTTAAGTTTTTTGATGCCCTTTGGCAGATAATTTCCATTAGTGGGGACCTGGGCAAAAGAAATTATTTAGGCCCTGAACAAGCTAAACAAGCTATAGTTTAGGGCCCCCCCCACTTTCTTGGAGGACCCCCGAAAATTTTCCTAAGTGGGCAATTGTCATATATACTTAAATATTTGTCATTGACATATAATATCTGGATTTTTACAAGGCCCCCCCCCATATCTCAACTAGCGTAGGGCCTTATCAAGTATAAATCCGGCCCTGCCCTGAATACATCAAATTTGATAGTAATATATATATATATATCCGGGTTGTGGCCCAAGGAAATTTCCCAGTTAGACTATTCAAAAACAAAAAGGCTCAAAATGTTCCCCATCCTAAAAAAAATGTAATGTAACGCCCACGTATTCGATACAAAATATTTTGACAAATATAAGGTGTATTGTCAATTAAAAAAAAACAACTTTGAAATCATGCAGGGGAAAAATGTTATCAAAATGCGAACGTGCCGAAATAAGGTAAAACAAAACAAAACTAGGTGAAAATAAAAAGGAGGTTTATTTAAGTTTGACCATTAGACATCTGACAGACTACTGGATTTGAGCTAGCGTGGAGAAAAACGAACTTTGAACTCTCAGCACGATGAACGTTTTCACTTTACTTGCGTTTACTTTTGCTGTAATTTGCGGTAAGCTGTAATTTACGGTAATCTGTAATTTACGGCAAGTTGTTGTACATGCGTTTGTAGTGTTAAGTTCACTTAGCATAATTTTGTTGTTTTTTAATTAGGCAAACTTTTTAAATTTTGAGACATTTTTATTAGGTGTGCAAATTTGTACTTGTGTTTAACTTTTAAATTACATTGCGTTCATGTGTTTGGGAATAGAGTTTGCATATCATGATTTAAAAGCAAAATAAAACAAAAAAGGAAAATAATATTATCGAAAGCAATAGGGGTCCTCCAGGGATAGGTGCCCCTGACATGTTTTCTGGTTGCCTCCCATTGTGCAGTTTTTGCTTGAGTGAACGCATAAAATTAATGGTGTGATGACAATGGTGTAGCGAAAAGGGAGGTAACGATTATCTGAGTCGCAAGGGTATACAACCAGGAGTAATAGTCAGATCATTTCGTATTCTTGATCATTGTAGCTTTGTAGTGTGACTGAGAATTTAAAAAAAAAAATGGTTGTCACTGTTTGTAATTTTATGATTGAAATCAATGAATCTGCTTATTTCATTCAACTGTTTGTAATTATTTTTTATGACTGAAATCAATTATTGTGTCCATTTCATTCAGCTGTTTGTATTTTTTAAGATTTAAATCAATGAATCACTCTCTCCACCAGGTGTCGACCGTGTCGCTGCCATCACTTGTCCTTCCTGTACTGATGAGGCTGACCTAGATTCCTGCACAGGGACACAGGACTGTCAAGGCCACGATATATGAATGTCCTCTGTGTGTGTGTGTGCGTGTGTGTGTGTGTGTGTGCATCAGAGCTCGATTTACCGCCGGGGATGCCCAGCCATCCCCGGCTCTGCTTTAGGCCTTTAGCTAATATATCCCAGCCGGGGATGAAATCATAGACATTTATTCCCGGCTCTGCAGAATTTTTTTTCTTTCATCCCCGGCACTGGTTTTTTTCTTAAATCGAGCACTGGTATGCATGCATGAGTGCGTGTGTGTTGGTCACAATCATGTGTGTGTTGGTCACAATCATGTGTGTGTTGGTCACAATCATGTGTGTGTTGGTCACAATCATTCATCATGACTGGTTCTCAAGTTTACATATTTGTTAGCACCGTCATTTCTTGTTCTAAGGCAGTGATGTCGCTAAGTGCCCCTGCCCCCCCCTCTCTTCCAGCAAAATAATTGCAGTCGGGATCTCCTAAACCAATAATTGCAGTCGGGATCTCCTAAACCAATAATTGCAGTCGGGATCTCCTAAACCAATAATTGCAGTCGGGATCTCCTAAACCAATAATTGCAGTCGGGATCTCCTAAACCAATAATTGCAGTCGGGATCTCCTAAACCAATAATTGCAGTCGGGATCTCCTAAACCAATAATTGCAGTCGGGATCTCCTAAACCAATAATTGCAGTCGGGATCTCCTAAACCAATAATTGCAGTCGGGATCTCCTAAACCAATAATTGCAGTCGGGATCTCCTAAACCAATAATCCGCCCACCACAACCAAGTCATATCTTAAGTTGTTAAATAGCGTAACTGTTTATTTGTAGACGTGCAGGTAGTTTTAAAAAAAACAGAGTTAGTGAGACAGAGTCAGTGAGACAGAGCTAGTGAGACAGAGTTAGTGAGACAGAGTTAGTGAGACAGATTTAGTGAGACAGAGCTAGTGAGACAGAGCTGGTGAGACAGAGTTGGTGAGACAGAGTTGATGAGACAGAGTTAGACAGAGTTAGTGAGACAGATTTAGTGAGACAGAGTTGGTGAGACAGAGTTAGACAGAGTTAGTGAGACAGAGTTGGTGAGACAGAGTTAGAGTTAGCTAGTGAGACAAACAGGGCTAGTGAGGCTGACAGGGCCAGTGAGACAGACAGAGCTAGTGAGACAGAGTTAGTGAGACAGAGTTAGTGAGACAGACAGAGCTAGCGAGACAGAGTTAGTGAGACAGAGTTAGTGAGATAGTTTGACATAGACGTGACAGATTAGACATGTAGTGACGTATATGTCTTAGTGAAAACAAGCTGTGTGTGTGTGTGTGTGTGTGTGTGTGAATTTGTGTCGTATTTAGATATCCAAAGCAGAGACGACTAAGCGCTTCAATATGTGGTTTCCGCAATAAAAAAAAATATTCAAGATATAATGAATATCAGCAGCATCTCAACACAACATATCAACACATCATCTCAACACAACATATCAACACAACATCTCAGCACAACATATCAACACAACATCTCAACACAACATCTCAACACATCATCTCAACACAACATCTCAACACATCATCTGAACACAACATCTCAACACAACATCTTAACACATCATCTCAACACAACATCTCCACACATCATCTCCACACAACATCTCAACACAACATCTCAACACATCATCTCAACTCAACACATCATCTCAACACAACATCTCAACACAACATCTCAACACAACATCTCAACACATCATCTCAACACAACATATCAACACATCATCTCAACACAACATCTCAGCACAACATCTCAGCACAACATCTCAGCACATCATCTCAGCACATCATCTCAACACAACATCATCTCAACACATCATCTCAACACATCATCTCAACACAACATCTCAACACAACATCTCAACACATCATCTCAGCACAACATCTCAGCACAACATGTCAGCACAACATCTCAACACAACATCTCAACACAACATCTCAACACACAACATCTCAACACAACATCTCAACACAACATCTCAACACAACATCTCAACTCACAACATCTCAACACATCATCTCAACACAACATCTCAACACATCATCTCAACACACAACATCTCAACACATCATCTCAACACAACATCTCAACACATCATTTCAACACATCATCTCAACACAACATCTCAACACAACACCTCAGCACAACATCTCAGCACAACACCTCAGCACAACACCTCAGCACAATATCTCAACACAATATCTTAACACAACATCTCAACACAACATCATCTCAACACATCATCTCAACACAGCATCAATCAATAAACTTTCAATCACAAAAAACCGCCTTCATCCCTCGTGAAAACTGACACGTGTGACTAACCAAAAAACACTTGGACCAACTGTCCTTTGTGTGTGACCACTACCACACTGACCCTAGGATAAAAAAAAAACTTCCTACCCTCTCCAGTGTCATGTGATCCTTGACCGATCACTAACACGCTCCACCGATCACACCCGTCACGAAAGCACTCTTGACCTTTCAAAAGCACAGGTCACGTCCACCAGCGCACCAACAGACAATCAAACAAAGGGGAATAATGCACGTAATAAATCAAGGGGTGATAACTAAGGATAGGACAATTAGCAAATGGGGCCCCGGACTGGTGTTTAGATTCCGATTCCACAACCCCGTTATACCCTCAAGGCGACCTTGGCTCGAGCTAATGACAAGGTAATCTATCAACACGACCCGATACTCCGACGAAACAAGCCAGTAACTTTTTTTTTTTAATCTGGCCTAAAAGCTTGGAGCGCATTATGCACTTTAAATATGATTTTTAAAAAAAAGTCCAAATTTTTGGATCCCAAACTCAAGATGCGTCTCACAAATCGTCTTAACCGTAGAAGTGTCCAAATGCTAAATGTACCGGAACGCCGTCTTGTCATAAAGAAATAACAATGAAAATAGTGCAGTAAACATAAAGTCTACGGGAAAAAAAAAGGTGCCTGAACGCCGTTCCGGTGCGGTTCCGCCAGAAAAAATAGTACTGGAAGTGTCTATGATCTGAGGACATATATTTAGGGTAATTAATGTTTAAAAGAATGTTTTTTTTTTCGTGTTAATTATCTCAAGATATATAGGCCTATATGCGCATTTGTATGTCTGTGTGTGTGTGTGAGTCTAAGAAGCGACTGGGGCTGCCTGAAAATCTCCATAGAGATTTCGTTTTATTTATGTTTTTGTATCTTTTTATTTTTTCATTCCAGAACTGCGCAAACCACGAGACACAAAACTGTAATTTCAATACCAACGGTCACTGTATTTTTTGTTGTGACAGCCTCTACTCTTGCAGGACTCAGAGAGAAAATTTACCCGCGAATGTAAGTGAAGATTTTACAAACACACATTTCAACCAATGGAATGGAATTGTATATTTACAAACACACATTTCCACCAATGGAATTAACTATTCGATGTAAAAAAAAAACAATTACTAATTGACTAAATTTGGTCTGGGTCTAGAGGCGATAACCGGTTAGTGGAACGAATGTTACCGGTCAGTGGAACGAATGTTACCGGTCCGTGGAACGAATGTTACCGGCCCGTGGAACGAATGTTACCGGTCCGTGGAACGAATGTTACCGGTCCGTGGAACTTATGTTACCGGCCCGTGGAACGAATGTTACCGGCCCGTGGAACGAATGTTACCGGTCCGTGGAACTTATGTTACCGGTCCGTGGAACTTATGTTACCGGTCCGTGGAACTTATGTTACCGGCCCGTGGAACGAATGTTACCGGTCCGTGGAACGAATGTTACCGGCCCGTGGAACGAATGTTACCGGCCCGTGGAACGAATGTTACCGGTCCGTGGAACGAATGTTACCGGCCCGTGGAACGAATGTTACCGTCCCGTGGAACGAATGTTACCGGCCCGTGGAACGAATGTTACCGTCCCGTGGAACGAATGTTACCGGGCCGCCCAAGAATCATTAAATTATTTCATTGTGATTTATTTATCTCGTGATTGTGGCAACTTTCCATGGACGAGAAATAATCAACGTCCCGTCCCCCTTTTCCAGTGGGCCGCGGTGAAATTATCAAACGCTGACCGGTCCGTGGCAAGAAAAAGGTTGGGGACCACTGCCGTAAGGTACCACACATTTCAGATCGAGATCTTAGTTAACCGCGTGCTGGTAGTAGTGTACCGCTATAATAGTCTTCGGTCTATTCTTTGTGCATGAATTAATGTACTTTGAACAAAAAAAAATGAAGTTTACTTAATTATACATTGATAAGAATAAACTTTATTCCAAAATTTACAATAAAATATATTTTTTAGAAAACGGTTAGTTTTAAAACTCTTTTGATCGTGACTTGTTTATATTTCCTAACCTATCCCTTATAATGTCTTCATGAAAGTGAAATGAAAACAAACAGCTTACTACGTATCTCTGTGATTTAAATTTTAAATTAATAATTAATGTAGCCTTGCAATATGTATTTAATACTCGACGAAATGACCTTACTATGACTCCTTACGTCTCCGAGAGCCCTTACCTCCCTTTATAATTATATGACACCATCAGCAGAGGCGCAACTAGACCAAACTTTCGGGGGGGGGCAAAAAAATCACTTGTATTAAAAAATCACATTATTTATATATTTGCATTTTATTTTAAACAAATTTTGGTCTAATCTTTTAATTTTTTTTATTTCGGAGGGGGCACTGACCATCAGTTGTATCGGTTTTCTCAAGCAAAGCTGCGCAAGGGGAGGCAACCAGAAATTTTTAATTATACTTAATGTTGCCTTGCAAAGTGTATTTAATAATCGACTCTTGAACAGGCGGGCAAAACAATTAAAAACAGACATTCATATGTGTATTGGGAGGGGAACGCGGGGGGGGGGGGGGGCGATGTTCCCTTTACCTTTTTTTTTCAGAACGGGAACACGTTCCTCCAGAACTTTTTCATGTCCCGACAACTCCCACTTATTTTTTTGCTCCCACTATGCGTTGTTTCCCTTACTTCTTATTTTACCAATACATCACTGCAGACACTTAAATCGACCAGAAGACAAACTTACTACTATCAGTAGGACTGACCAACAGATTCTAAAACTGACAGACAAACAAACAAAATGTGGGGTCAAACTAACTGGATGACAAGCAAACGGACATGCAAATAGACAGACAAGCGGTGTCAGTAAGACATACAGACAAGTAGTGTCAGAGAGACACGTAGACATTCAGACAAGCAGTGACAGAAAGACATGTACACATTCAGACAATCAGTCAGACAGACAAGCAGTGACAGAAAGACAGACAAGCAATGACAGAAAGACATCCAGTGACAGACAGACAATCAGTCAGACAGACAGACAAGTAGTGACAGACAGACCAGCAGAGAAAGAAAGACATGCAGTCAAACAGACAAGCAGTGACATTAAAGACAAAGATATGTATATACGACATTGTTGCCTTTGTTTAATTCTTTCACGGATACATTTGTTTTCTTTTCAGGCTTAAAAATAACAGAAAAAAAAAGTTTTGAATGTTTTATGCCAGGTACAAGAATACTAAGTATAAATGAAACGACTGATCTAAACCTTTTGAAGTACCAATAAATAAATCTACTACTGATGATGAGTGTTTACCTTTTTTAAACATCAAAAAATAATATAAAAAAAAATGCTTTTATTCTTTCTGTATTTTTAATGGGTTTACGTACGGGTCACAAAGTCTAAAAGTTTCCTTTCAATGAGATTTATTAATTTATTTTTAATAAATTATTCACTCAATTTAGATTTAAAGTTCATGATTACAAACCTTTTAAACCACCCTGCAGGAATAAATAATAATAAAAGCAGGTATTATTTTGATATTATTTATTTATTTATTTTTGAAGATTATGAGCAGAAGTGGAAAAAAAAAAAACCACAGCAGTTAAATGAAATAACCCAAAAACACTGAATGAAACACTGCAGCCTAGGACAGATTTTATTGATATGCAGGACTGAATAAAACACTGCAGCCAATGCCAGATTTTATTGATATGCAGGACTGAATGAAACACTGCAGCCTATGACAAATTTTATTGATATGCAGGACTGAATAAAACACTGCAGCCTAGGACAGATTTTATTGATATGCAGGACTGAATGAAACACTGCAGCCTAGGACAGATTTTGATATGCAGGACTGAATGAAACACTGCAGCCTATGACCAATTTTATTGATATGCAGGACTGAATAAAACACTGCAGCCTAGGACAGATTTTATTGATATGCAGGACTGAATGAAACACTGCAGCCTAGGACAGATTTTTTTTGATATGCAGGACTGAATGAAACACTGCAGCCTATGACAAATTTTATTGATATGCAGGACTGAATAAAACACTGCAGCCTAGGACAGATTTTTTTTGATATGCAGGACTGAATGAAACACTGCAGCCTATGACAAATTTTATTGATATGCAGGACTGAATAAAACACTGCAGCCTAGGACAGATTTTTTTTGATATGCAGGACTGAATGAAACACTGCAGCCTATGACAGATTTTATTGATATGCAGGACTGAATGAAACACTGCAGCCTATGACAAATTTTATTGATATGCAGGACTGAACAAAATATAAAATCAATACATAAAAAAATTACAAACTTTTTCATAATTGGCCAGAATAATTTTTTTTTTTTGCTAAAATGCCATTTACGAACAAATATAAAAAACGAAATACCACCAGCAAGTACTATACTAGATGTGATGGTTAATGTGTATAGCCTAGCACAAAAGTAAAATTCATAAATTAGCATACAAGAAACCATATAGAACTTTTTTTTTAAACAACCTACTTCGATCATGCATTTTGATTACAATGTTCTTTATGGAGTAGAAGTAATAAATGAAATTTCAACGTAGTGATGGAACTTTTAGTTTTGCTAACAATTTATCCTCATATAATATATTCAAAGAATAAAAATGATGCATGAAAAATGTATCTATGTTACAAGTGCATTGCGAAATCTGAATAATTACTTAAAATACTAACAGATGTCGCCTGAAAAGAAAGTTTTAAAAAAAATGGTAAAAGTAAAAAAAAACGCCAGTAAAGCAATTGTATGATATAGGGATGGGGTTTTTTTTTTTTAAAAGTCCTTTATGCTCAAACATACGGCCAGGAAGACATTGAAATAAAAAGACAATGAAAGAAAAATGTGATCCTAAGAAAAAGAAAGTATTAAAAAAAATTTTAATCGATGATTGAACTTCACTGATTGGACTAAATTTATTTTCTTCTATAACAACTGGCAATTAAACATTCGACTGAACATAAAGCTTTTTTAACACTTTTTTAAATATTTTACAAGTAGAGCAAATGTAGAGAAAAAAAAATAAAGTACTAAAAAGCAAAGAGAAAAGTGGGCTTATAATAACAATGAAATCATTTGTCTTGTGAATAAAGATTAATAACAAATGATGTTCACAGATCAAAAAGATGAAATACATGTATGGTCATTTCAAATAAAATAAGTGAGTGAATAAAACCTTTTGATCAATTTCACTAAAATATAATGGCAACAAGCAAAACTATTCAAACTTGGATTGGTTATGAAACACCTGATTTAACTCTATAAAATACTTGAATTAACTCTATAAATCACCTGATTCAATTCTATAAAATACTTGAATTAACTCTATAAATCACCTGATATAACTAGTTGGAGCAAATCTACAGGTTTAAACAAGATAAAGCAACCCAACGTCTGCAGGCAGATAAATGTGTTGGACAAGTTAACTGACCCTGACATATTCTACACATTTCACTACTCCATGGGCCACTAAGAAAACATTTTTAATTTTTTTTTTAAATAGGCTAAACAGGAAAAAAAAAAATCTCTCATGGCAATAAAATGTATTTGTTAGCCATCACTGTATGCATTTTCAGATACATATAGATAGAGAAAACAATACAGTGGATTCCGCTTAATTGGGACAGCCGCTTATTTGGGACAAATCTCAAAGAAACCAAACCAAGAAGTCAATGGTAAATTTGTATGTTTAATTGGGACAGCCGCTTAATCGGGACAAAAAGCCTTGGTCCCGATGTGTCCCAATTAAGCGGAATCGACTGTATTTAAAATATATGTGTATGTATATATAAATCAAATAATTCAGTACGTCATACAAACATTTACATACATTATCATTACTAAAAATGTAAGTGTAAGTACCCATCTAAACCTACAGATTACATAGTAATTTTTTTAATTCTTTTTTTGACTAATGGCAAATACATATATATATATATTTAGTCTAGCATGTTGTACCACCCACACTTTAATTTCAATGATGATGATTTATATAAACATTTGTTCAATCCAAGGATTATTTTCTTACTTTTTAGTGATTTTAGCAAAAGCTTTTTTTTTTTTAATTTTAAAAAAGATATAGGATATAATGTCATAATATAAAAACTTTGAAGGTAAACGGATCAATTTTTTCAAAGCTTAAAACATTTAAAAACGTATGTGCAAAATCAGTTTTTTGAATAAATTTTCAAAGTTTCATAGAAATTACATGCAAATGCAACACTATTAAACTGATTATAAATTAATGATAAAAACAGCCTTTATCAGTCTCAATGATTAAGTCATACTATTAGCCAGATTTTTGGGCTGGATGACAATATTTTAATTCAACGTTCGCAAAACAAAACTGATATCATTCACTGAAAAAATAACAGTTCATCCTTTCAAACTTAAGTCTCACAAATTTGGCAACAAAAAAAAAAAAAAAAAGGTCTCATAGACAACAGAGCTATTTCTTGTCTAATTTTCATCAATATATATATTTTTTTAACCCGCAGAAAAAAATTTTTTTTAACGAAACAAATTTATCTTTGATTCAAGATAATGTCAAAATAACATGCGGCAGTGAATAGCAGTAACAAAAATAGATTATTTTGGCATTAATAACATTTATATTTACAAATATAATTTTTATTTTAAAGCTTTACAGCCAACTAAGAAAAAAAAAAGGATGAGTATTTTCTGGTGCTTGCAGCACTGAACATTATTCCTTTAGTAATAAATATGTTAACATTTATGACCACATAATTTTCCTTTGCTATGGAAAAAAAAAATACAACAAAAATATAAAAATCTCACTGTAAATTCTTTGTGCACCAGTTAACTACTTTAAGTGAGATAATAGTGCGAAAATTTGATAGATAATAGAATAATTTACGATCAGTGCTAAAACTGCTATGGTTATGCATATTTCTTTTTAAAATGATATCAGCGACACGGCTATAAATTGCCATATCTGTCGCTGATCCAATTTCAGAATCAGCGATAATTTATAACTTAAATAATAAATCTGATAATATTTCATTAGCTTTAAAAATATACTGAATAAAGATATGATCGCATTTGTGAATGCTGAAGCAATGACTAGAATGCGAGAATATGAGATATCTGATAGACAAAAAGTGCTCAGTTGTTTACAGAGTGTGTTATTACATTAATACATGTATTAACCAAAGATGTTCCAAACACTGATCATGCAATTACATGTATAAATAAGATTACAAGTACTCCAAAAATGTACAAGAGTACGGGTACTAGGTAAAACAAGAACCAAGTACCCCCCCACCTCTGTTACTAATGAAAAGTATGTTTGATCAACTTATATGATAAGTGCATATATACTGCATGAGACAGCAATGCATCAACCTTTTTACAAATAATATAAATTTGATCAACAAAAACTTCACATATCTAATATACTGTCTTGGACTAGACCATTTCATTTTTAAGATAATCACCTAAATGTGTAAATGTTGTTTTAAAAAAATTTACATAAATTCAAAGCAATATGATTTACTAAAACAATAAAAATTGTAAAATGGATTTTTTGTTTTCACAATATGTACCAAAATATTATACATAGTACAATAAAATAAAAAAAAACTATTGCACAAAATCAAATGTAAAAGTCAAATTGAATCTTTGGTTTATGTACATATAAAATAAAAATTTTAAGTTCAGTAAAAAAAAAAAAATATATATATAGTGTTAAGCTTTAAAATCATAAGCTAAAAAATTTAACACAAAATTAAAGTTATAGATCACAAAAAGCTAAAAAAAAAAAAAAACTCACAAATATTTAAGTATAAAAAAAAAACAACAGGCTCAAAGTATGCTAGTCACATGGAGTGTTACTTTATACATTTACAGTTCAATTGGGTCGTTGGTGGTTCTGTTAGCCAGAAAAACTCTGTGATTGTATGACAAGCACAAGGGCTCAGCCATACTTGCTTTCCCTGGCATATGTTAGATGCACATTAAGGCTGGTTTAACTTAGGGACCTAACTACCGGCTCGACTTAGGGACTTAACTACCGGGTCGACTTAGGGACCTAACTACCGGGTCGACTTAGAGACCTAACTACCGGGTCGACTTAGGGACTTAACTACCGGGTCGACTTAGGGACCTAACTCCGGCTCAACTTAGAGACCTAATTCCGAGTCGACTTAGGGACTTAACTCCTGGGTCGCCTTAGGGACCTAACTACCGGTTCGACTTAGAGACCTAACTACCGGGTCGACTTAGGGAACTAACTATCGGGTCGACTTAGGGATGTACCTCCTGGGTTGACTTAGAGACCTACCTCCTGGGTTGACTAGGGGGTTGACTTAAGGACCTAACTCCTGGGTTGACTTAGGGTTAGTGTGATTTAAAGTGGGTTGCCCTAAATATATAATAGAGAACCACTGGTATGCATAAACTGGGATCTTAAAACATTTTATTTAAAAAGCGAAAAAAAATAAATTTTGCAGAATGTATGGAAGATGCACAACCAAAAATGTTCATTTTCTCATAAACAATTTTTTTTATATTTATATCACAGAAAAAATATGCAGGATTCAGTAAAAATAGGATTGGAAAAAAAAAAAACAACTTCAAAGTAAACATTGTTAAAAAAAAATTATAACGACAACAATCTTTTAAAATTGAAATGTTCTCTAAAGTAAAATTGTTTGGGCTTAGGGAATTGGTGATATTTGATTTCAAATTTCTCAAAACACAAAAAACTGGCAAAGTATAATAAAAAGCCTCCAAAAAATTAATAATAAAAACGAAGCTTAAGCCTTTTTTTTTATAATTAATAAGGAAGAAAAAACCAGAGAAAGAGTTCAATGTGTACCCAAGATCTAGAATGCTGAAAAATGAATGTAATGATGCGAGGCACATGTTGCAAAAAAAAAAGGGGGATGACTTTGTCCAGAAAAGAAAGAAAAAAAATAAGAGCTTCACACTTGCATTTGACTCCATAACAAGACACCCTTAGACATGACTATTACAAAATTCAGCATGCCAATAAAAAAGATGCTGAACATTTGGATAGGTATATCAATCAAGTTACAGACAATAAACCAAACAAAGAAAAAAAAATATATATATATATTATTAAATACCAACAATAAAAAAAAAAAAACAACTAAGATAAAATCAGTTTTGAAATGTTGAATATAACAAAGAAAAGGAAAAAAGCTGCACAATGTATAACATTAACCATCGGAAGAAATGAATTATTTTTAACTAAAGTCTGATTTGTATATATATATATATATATATATATATATATATATATATATATATATATATGTTTTATGGAAGAGCTTTAAAATGGAAAAGGTCTCCAAAGAAAAAGGAATCTGAAGCTTCAGGTAATCATTTTGATGATTTAAAGGAATGCAGTAAAATACATTTTGCTGTGTCATTTTATAGGACCAGGAAAAACATGATTATTCAATTAAAAAAATTAATATTTCAGATTTTTTTTAAAATTTATTCTTGCAGAAAAAGTATTTAGTTTGTTTTTTTAACAGAAAAATAGTTTGAGGAAAAAGTGAAACATTTGTTTTACGATGAACATGACATGTACGTGTAGCAAATTCACAGAAATATATCACTGAATTATGGTCTTCAACAAAGTAATAAACACAGTTTTGATACATTGATATGTTACCAGATAGCCTTTTTGTAATACGTAGAATCAGTTATCATATCGGCCCACCATATTATAAATCTATTTCATCTTCTTCAATCAATTTTCTGCGATGATACAATCTGTACTGTATTTTCCATTTCCTGTAGCTTATAAATGCAGAAAATCCATTTAGCAGCATGCAGATGTAGCCTAAAATCTGTTTTAAAAAAAAAAAAATTTTTTCATAAAGCATCGTTTACAAAATAATAAATAATGTAATTAAAAAAGGACAATAATTAAGCAGTATTGTTTTTTATTTTTGTCAAAAATAAACTTTAACTTACAGCATATAAAATACATTTTTTAAACTTGGTAAAATTGTCCACAATAGTTATCTCCATTAGCTCCCCTTTCTCAACAAAAGATTCTTTGGAATAGTTTTATTACCTTCTATATCTTTTCTTTTTAACAAACATTTTTTTTTCATCCCATACCTTTTCATTTCTTTTTATTACTTGAATAAATTTTTTGTATCACTTGACTAAATTATTAAGTTTTTATTTCATTTTTTTTATTAAGTAATCTTTATTAAGAAAAAAAATGTCTGATACAAACCACTGAGGTAACCAGTTGATTTATAGTTTCCTTTGAAACATCTGTTTTCATCTTTTCATAGAAGTCAAATGCACTGGCGACAAGAGATGAGCCAACCAAATATAGGAAAGCAAATAAAGAGTATACAATCATGTCCTGGGGTTGCAATGAAAATTAAATAAAAAATATTTAGTCTCTCTCCGTTTCTGAATGTGAAAATGAAATCTTTCAAATGTTACAAAGACTTTTAAAAAATGTAAAAAAAAAAAAAAAAACATTAAACACAAAATGGTTCCAAATCTGGTGTTCCAAAAAAGATGAATGATTATTAGGGACTGACCACATACGACACCAGGAAAAAAAGCGTTAAAATATTTCATGGGATTTCCTGATTTTTTTTTAAAGCATTCAGTGAAGTATCTTTTTAAAAAAAATGTAACGTTATCTCATGACTCTAAATTTATCTACTCAGATTAATGGGTAAGCTTTGTTGACTACTTTCTACATCCCCTCCACAGAAGATGAACCTTTTGTACCTTGTCGCTATGTCAAAGGTGACTTATGGCCAGCTTTATTGAGATTTGTTCCCATGACATGTTCAACATCGATCATGATCAGAATTACCCGACCTCCATAGCAACTTATTTCATACTATAGTAATTAAAAACAGTTGAATATATTCAGTCAAAAATTAGAATCTAGATTTATGGTTTTCCGTTTTGGTTCATCACTCCCATTATAGTTAACTAACCTACAAACGCAATACATTTTTAGAAAAAAAAAAATTCTCAATGGAACAAATGAAGCATAAAATAACCCTAAATGAGGTGATAGATCATGGCTAGTGAACCACTGCACCAGGTTAATTAGATTAATTTTTAAAAGGAATGATTTAAAAGAAATTAATGAATATGGGTGACAAGATTTATTTTAAGCTTCTTTTGGAAATAATTCTACTCACAAAAAATGTCCATTCAAATCCAAATATTGATATCAAGGAAGTAACATTTCCAAATAGAAGAGCAACCGTGACCAGCAAAGTCAGCACCAAAACAAACAACATGATTCGAAAATGCCAGCTCAGAGGGAGATTGAGAAGCCCACCATCTTTACCTCCAGCACTAACCAAACAAACAAGTGCAGCAACGGTCATAACCTACAATGAATAGATTTAAAAAAAAAAAAAGTGATTATTCTTCGATATTTTATAGCATCCCCTATAAAGTCATAAGAAACAAAAATAAAAAAAACCTGCGCCTCTGACAGCCTTGCAATGTTGATAGACATTTCATTGGCACACACACTCACAAATATAGGCCACATATAGTTATTAAAAAATACTAACTTAAATATTAATTAATTCAGTTCACGAATAACTTATTATTGTAAATAGTTTGTCTGCCAAGGGTTTAAATTGTTTACAAAAGTCACTGCAAATTATTATGCACCCATGCTGAGAGCACAATGATTTGTATTCATTTCAGTGATTTAGTTCATAAAATGAGTCATTGGAGAAATGATCCACTGTCTGTATATAATTATATATTTACTAAATTTACAAATCTACTTTCATATTTATGATATTAACTGTTAGATATTAAGGTTCTATGAAATAATTTGAAGTACTTACCAGTTGTAAAAACTGTAGGAAGCCTTGACATGTTAAGAGATATCCTAAATCCCAGATAATAATCACTCTTTGCTGAACTTTGTCATCTGTGAGATTTATCGATGCATTACCAGCTAGAATATTTTGACTTGGCACACCTGTCTGATGGGTAGGTCTAGCATTGCTAGCAGCTGCACTCTTTTTTCGATATGAGCTTGAAGAAACTCTCCGACTGCCTCTGTTGACCTCATCTTTTGGTTTTACAACTGCACTCTGGTTGATAATGCCAGTGTTGCCCGACAAACATTCATTAACGATCACTGGTCCATCATAGAAAGGGTTTGTTATGCTTGTGCATGAAGAGCTTTGTGACTGAGAGGGTGAACTAAACCTAGACAATTCCTCACTTACGGTGTTATCGTTGTCTAAATCAGCGTCGTTACAGAGCCTGTCTCCGTCGGGTGCAGCAGCGATATTTCCAGACGACATCCAACTATCATTGCTACAAATACTAGTTGTAATATTACTCGACTTTGCATCCCCTGAAGACACTTGCTTTTCTGAAGGCGATATTTCGTTTGAATAATCCATTATCAACACATTGAGCTTTAGTTACATATTAAATTCCATCGATATCGTCAAAGAATCGAATTGAGGGCATGCATTGTCTTTTTTTTATTTCTTTTCTTTTTTGTAAGCAAAAGTCAAAGCGTACTTTAACAAGTATATAAGTAACAAACATAAATCTGATGGTTCATATTTATCGATCTGTACATAACCCGGAAGTAGATGTTAACAGGGTTAATCCTAATTATTTTCACCCTTTTAGTGCGTATTTCCTTATTTTTAAATAAATTGATAAGATAATATATTATATTTAAAGAAATTTCATCTTCAAATCTAATGAAAGTTAATAAAAAAAATAATGTATTATAAGATACTATAAAAATAAGAAATCCTAAATGTCCCATAACTTAATTAATGGCAACAATCAATGTAAAAGAAATATTGCTTTTGTAGATCCATGTGCACTTATAAAAATAACGAAAATAAATAAATAGAATTAAACTAAACAAAAATCTAAAAAGTACAAAAATAATTCAGTTTATTGGCAGAATCCTGCCGCTCCGATATTTTACAATATCTTTACATAGTGCAAAATGCACATGCCTACACAATTCATAATTAGGTTACTTTCTGGCCTGGTATTTTCAACTATCCAACAAAACAAATAAATTGCATTCCAAAATAGATAAAAAAAAAAAAAAGAAGCTTAATTCACTGTTCATTGGGAAGTGTGAAGTAATAAACCATATGCTCGGGAAAATATTGTCAAATGAAAAGAAAAAAAATTAACGGTCAAACATATTTCCTACTCTTAGGCTTCGCTTTTCAATCACCAGTAGGCCTACATGTGATATGCCTCGTCCAGCCGTGCCTTATCAGTTACCACAGAACCACCCCCCACCCCCAATTACAAGTGGGTCTTAGCAGCAGTGGCGCCGAGAGCCAACACGGGCCCCAGGGCAGGACATCATTGCGGGCCCCTTAATAAACTTAGCAGGTGGAAAGTTCCCTGAGCCGCTGTCTCACTAGTGATTATATTACAATACAGCCAGGCAGGCACGCCGAGAGGGTGGGGTCAGGGGGGGTCATTGCCAGGGAGCCCGCATCTGTAAGGGGGCCCGGCCTCCCCGACCATGTCAATTTTTTCACGACTCATTGTTTATTAAGGGGCCCCCAATGATGTCCTGCCCTGGGGCCGTTATTGGCTCTCGCCGCCCCTGCAGCCAGGGATATTCTGTGATTCGAATGGGTGCGAAACACCGTGGCGGCATGCTTATCAGGGGGCAGCAGATCTTACCTATGAAGACATAACTATGAATAAACGAAAACCAGTCAAGGGGAGGGGGCGTCAAAATACTTATTAACCCCGGGCGGCGGCGAGGCCAGGAGCGGAACTGGCTAAATCTGTCGGGTAAATTAACATGACGTCAAAATATGAAAGTTAAATATCGTTCTCTCGCACCTCCTTTATTTTCAGGGTGAACTATCTTTCTATTTTGCCTCATCACTCAGTGCTGCATTGAGAGAATACTTATTATGGGTCATTCACTTATTACATAATACCTTCTTTTCTTGGTTTTAAACACCCACTACTCCGTAACGCCCTTTTTCATACCATTCCTTATCATTGCGTGTCACACTTCAGCAACACCTCCCCCCCAACCCCACCTCCAGCTTACTCACTCTCTAACGTCCTTCACTGACAACAGTTCTCTAGCGACTTCTATTTTGAACCATCCTCTCTAGCTGACTCCAGCTGGGCCCCATCATGATGACGTTGGCTTCGATGTGTTTCTAGGCCGGCCTATTTGTTCCATCTCAACGCTTGTCTTGTGATATGGCTCACTGGCTTATGTAAAGTGACTTCCCCCTCCACCCAAAGGCGTTACATAATAAGTGAATGACCCATGAGGGACTCCATGTTCTTGGGTGCCCTTATCGGGTACAGTAACAAGCATATCCTTTAAAAATGAAAGCCATAGGTAGATGTGATCAGATGGGCCGAATTCGGTGGGGATTTAGTCAGGGGCCCAGGATTAGCGGAATGTCATTCCGCTCCCCTTAAATCGTCCACAGCACGCGCACGAAATCACACACACACACACACATACACACACATATACACACATATACACACAAGTCACAAACACTCTAGCCCCAGAAGAAGTAGGTCCAACGCCAACCATAGGCGCAGCTTTAGTTGAACTCTTTTGATTAGACCATGGACGATCTTTTGAATCCTTCAGAGTCGCGGTGTGGTGGCGATTCTTTACTCTTGCTCTTGTCGACAGGCAACGCCGCTGAAACAGTGCAGGTAATGTGTCAGCGCAACACGACAGCCGTGCTTGTGTACAGGATCAGAGGTGTATTTAACGGAGGGCGCACGTGGGGGCGCAGCCCTGGGCGTGGGGGGTTCTAAAGGGTCGCACAGAAATTAAAACACTGGCGTAATACCAATTTTAAAAAAAATAATAACACGCACTGCTGTTTCAGATATTTAATAAATTAGTGTAATCAGTGGCGTAATTCGGCTGGGAGGGGGGCAATGTGCCCTGGCCGGCCCTCATTTGGCCATAAGCAAGGGGGGGCGGCTGTATTTTCACCACTTAATTATTTTTTTTTCGGCCCTGGAAGAGGTGGGTGCACATATTACTTTGCTATGGGAGCCCACAACGCCCACGGAGCGAAATCATGTCTTCGTTATGACTGCGAAGCAGTGGCGTCACTAGGGGGGGTGCGGAGGGTGCGGACCGCACGGGGTGACACCCTCACAAAGGGGTGACACCAAAATGCAACATATCTAGTTTTAGGCCTATACTCTTATTTTGTTATGTCTATGGGGTGTCATGAGAGGGGTGACACCATGAGTTACCGCACCGGGTGACACCAACCCTATAGTGACGCCACTGCTGC
Source organism: Bulinus truncatus (assembly GCA_021962125.1). Classification (NCBI taxonomy): domain Eukaryota; kingdom Metazoa; phylum Mollusca; class Gastropoda; family Planorbidae; genus Bulinus; species Bulinus truncatus. The sequence continues at coordinate 4,198,667 of JAGDYQ010000037.1, read as the reverse complement.
GAAGTCAATAAACATCTAGGTCACTGCGTGAGTTCAATCTACAAACACGTTTAGTGAACGTGGCGAGATTCCTAACAAAGGAAAAAAAAATCGATAAATTATGCATTGGAGTTAGGCCAAAAACAAAAATCCCAGAAAGCGTGTGCATTCAATTTAAATATTTAAATCTAATATATACTTTATAGCTATATATACCATCGGGAAAACACGCGCATTTATCTTACTTATTAAACACCTTTTTAAATAACTAAGTATAACAATAACATGATACCGGGAAATCACATGCATTTTATCTTATATTTTGAACAATGTATAGATACTTTTTTATGAAATGCATTGCTATCCATAATACCAATACCAAGAAATAGCATGCATTCATCTTAGGCATTGAATACTTTATAAATACCTTATTATGACATGTATACCTGATACATTCTTATCTATTTTAATTTAATGCATCAATGAATTCAATCAATACGAGAAATGCACATTAATATCAATCAATATGGTGCACACTTTCATATCGACTCTAGTCGGTAGATTTGTGTGAAGCCTTCTCTGCACTTGGTGGTAAAGTATTCCGCTGGACGGACCCCCCCTCCCCCCTCCCCATGACAGGGATGCTACTAATATGGGTATCTAGACTACACCTGTCACAAGCAGGTTTGACTTAAATAATTCTACTTACGTTCATTTTCTGACGTGCTCTGTGCTATGGACCTTGCATCGTTGAATCTGAAACTGAATTTGTAAGTCGATTTGTTTATGCGCATTCACATTTGTGTAAGTTAATGGCAGCCAGGCAGACTGATAGAAAGACAGACGGACGGACAGGTAGACGGTTAGGCTGACGGACGAACAGCCGGACTGACACACAGACTGACGAACAGTCAGATTGACAGGTTAGACAGACATACATACAAATAAATTGATAGATAGATAGGTAGGTAGGTAGGTAGGTAGGTAGGTAGATAGGTAGATAGATAGATAGATAGATAGATAGATAGATAGATAGATAGATAGATAGATAGATAGGTAGATAGATAGATAGATAGATAGATAGATAGATAGATAGATAGATAGATAGATAGATAGATAGATAGATAGATAGATAGATAGATAGATAGATAGATAGATAGATAGATAGATAGATAGATAGATTAAATCACCCTGGCCTAAGTTTCTTTCAACAATTATTCCTGTCGTGGCACTCTAGCGGTCATGTTATTACCTCCCATAACATAGTTAGACGCTGTCCATTATAGGCTGCGCCACATGAAACCTATCCAGTTTAGAAACCCCTTCCAGGCATAATTAGCGTGAATTATGGGAAGGTTTGGAAAAAAAGGAGGAGGAGGTTGGGGGGGGGGGGGAGATGGGTTGACGAGCCTTGTTAGCAGAGACCTGACATAGAGCAGTGGATCTAAATCAGTAAGTCGCTGGACACTGGGTACAGCCACTTCAAGTGCTACTCCAAATAAACAAAAACTCCCGTGGATGAAAGTTTTCTAAAATATTATTGTAAAATTCATTTGTAAAATATCGAATGATATTTTTTGTTACTTTTTTTTTTGTTCTATTTAAAACGACATGCAGACAAATTGGATTTTATATTTTGTACTTTTAAAATTTAATGTCGAGGGAGATCACGTCTGTCGTCAAGGGAGATCATGCCTGTCGTCAAGGGAAATCATGTCTGTCGTCAAGGGAGATCATGTCACTCGTCAAAGGAGATCATGTCTCTCGTCAAAGGAGATCATGTCTGTCGTCGAGGGAGATCATGTCTCTCGTCAAAGGAGATCATGTCTATCGTCGAGGGAGAGCATGTCTCTCGTCAAAGGAGATCATGTCTATCGTCGAGGGAGATCATGTCTCTCGTCAAAGGAGATCATGTCTATCGTCGAGGGAGAGCATGTCTCTCGTCAAAGGAGATCATGTCTATCGTCGAGGGAGAGCATGTCTCTCGTCAAAGGAGATCATGTCTGTCGTCGAGGGAGATCATGTCTCTCGTCAAAGGAGATCATGTCTATCGTCAAGGGAGAGCATGCCTCTCGTCAAAGGAGATCATGTCTGTCGTCGAGGGAGATCATGTCTCTCGTCAAAGGAGATCATGTCTATCGTCAAGGGAGAGCATGCCTCTCGACGTGAGAGATAACTTATTACGCAACGCTTATTTCATTGGTTTATCCTTCCCCCTTCCCCTTCTCCCCCCCCCCCCCCAACAGCGCATTGTCTTTTTTTATATTTATCATCCATTAACACTATGTGTCACAGTTCGACAACCCCCCTTTTTTATGTACTTGTATGCGATGTCAACAGCTCTCTCTCTCTCTCTCTTTCTCTCTCTCTCTCTCTCTCCCCCCCCCCCCAACCAAACAAGAGTTATATTTAAACTAATAAAACAGATGAAGTGGATTTTTGTGTATCTTTTAAAAAATTATTATAAACTAATTAAATGAAAAAAAAAATTTAACTTGGAAAAAATTTTTTTTTTTTAAATCACAAACATTTCAAAATGAACAGACAAGCTGGAGTTATTTTGTAAAGACAACTATATTTTATTAACATGAGAGGACATGTCACGTCTGTCAACACCGGGAGTCAGGGCCCCGGCCTTAGGTATAGCGGGGGCCCAATTTAAGGTGGATGCTGGCGAGGCCCCCCTCTCCTAATCTTTAAAAGCCTGTGACAAGAGCCGTGACTGAAAGTGATATGCTGAAATGCAAATTGCGGGGGGCCCCATGCCTGGCGCGGGGCCCAATTAGAAGCAATCGGCCTAAGGCCGGCCCCTGCCGGAAGTGCATCGATGGACCAATTCTTATGTCGCTATACCTCATGCTCACAAAGAATGGGCTTTTGACCACCTAGCTGGTTGAGTAAGTTTGCACTATTTATTCCCCATAAAAAATATGACCAGTCTTGGACTTTGGCTATAACTATTTATTTTGCTTGTTGTACCTCGTGCAAGAAGCTGTCTGTTGTACAGCTAACAAAATGATTGGACGGATGGTCCTGCGACGTAAAGCGCAGGACTGTCGACCGGGTTCGATGCTAGGTGAGAACCAATGGACATGTTTATGGCCTGCTCAAAAATGATCTCCCCCCCCCCCCCCCACAGTCCGATCAGCTTGTATAGGGCAGTTGACTTAAGTTGGGTAAGTAAAGGTGGCTGGGCGTTGAGCCAACCATACAATCCCTTCAGGACTGAACCATGTTGGATGAATCGTGCACATTGAGCTGCCATGCAGTCGCCGGGTTCGAACAACACAGTAGCTGCCGGGCCTGGTCTTACTACTGCTCACCATGGTCTTTTATGGGCCAGCCCTTTCCTGGACAATACGTCTGCTGTACAGGTGCATCAGCATTAGGCTATACGTGTGTAACAGTGCATGATTTACGTATAAGCTTCACAAGCTATAGCCAAGGGCCCCCAGTTTATTGGGGCCCCCAGTTTATTGGGGCCCCCAGTTTATTGGGGCCCCCAGTTTATTGGAACCCCCAAAAAAATTTCAGAGTGAGCAATAGCTATATACACTTAAATATTTGGCGTATAATATCTAGATTAAATACAGGGCCCCATATTTCAAATAGCTTAGGGCCTTATCTAGTCTAAATCAGGCTCTGGTGTGTAATACATAATAGTCAAACCTTTATTCATATCAGATCCTTACCTTGAGAATATTGAGCTATTCCCGTCCAAGGTGTTCCTTTTTGAACCTGTGTAGTTGGACAGGGTGGAGAGGGTGGGTGGGGGGGCGAAAACAAATCAAATATACAGTTAGAATGTAACTAAGGATCGCTATTGTGGGGTAGCGTCAGTCGGGACTTTTTTTTCTTTTGTTTCGCCAACCGTAAGGAGGAAGTGCACTCTGAGCGCTTTTCATAGGCGCACTAATATAATTTAACTGTTGGGACTTGGAGTGAGGCCCGTCATTCGCAAGCGGCGTCCTCAATAATGTTTTTTTTTTACCGTATTTCCCCATGTATAAGCACTCCCTTTGTATAAGCCCCCCCCCCTGCCAATTTTTGGACTGTGAAGTTTTGAAAAAAATATTTTATTAGAGAAACAAGTTATAAAGAAAGAAAAACTTACAAAGAAACAAAATAATCACTCATACACTCATCATCACCACTGTCTTTTTGGGCTTGAAAATTTTGGAAAAAAAGGGGGTACGTGGTTTGTACTTGGGGAAATTACGATAATTGTATTTGTTGTGCGAAGAGTGTTTTAAATGTCCCTATATCAAGAGCTTCTAAGTGTACCATTGTTGAGGACTCTATTTGTGAACCACCGCTAAGCCCCCCCCCTCCCCCAACACTAAAGGGCGGCCCTGGAATGCCTAAAATATTTATATTTTATGTAGCTCGATTTCAGAGTAAAGCTAAATTACAATCATGTTATCATAATTATTTAGTCAACATAAACGGATGGTAATCCACCTTTCCGTTTTACAACGATATAACAAAGCATACATTTCACAACAACTGCTATCGGTATAACAACACTTACTTTTCACTGCAACTGCTATCGGCATAACAACACCTACTTTTCACAACAACTGCTATCGGTATAACAACACTTACTTTTCACTACAACTGCTATCGGAACAACACTTACTTTTCACTACAACTGCTATCAGTACGACAGAAGCTATGGCGAATAAAACAAAGGTCAGAATTTGAAATATACCAATCAGGCGCAAGTATGGATTCCCTGCAAAGTTAAAAAAAAAGAGGAAACGGACATAGAAAAGAGATAAGTCGATTGCTAAAGAAGATAGTTATAGTAATATACAAAGACAGCGGCTGTATAAATGGGCAGACTTGTGTACGGATCCAGATCCATCCAGATTGACAGAATTTCTTTTTACACAGAAATATTCAGGTAGGCGTATTAAATAGATGCATCCACTGAGTCGTTCTTTCAGATAGGCATAGAAGACAACACACAGTGCCGATCTTAGGCCGATTTGATCGATTGCTCCAAATTGGGCCCCGAACCTGGCAGGGGCCCGGCAATTTACATTTAATTAATAGTAAAATGTTTTATTGGTAAAAAAAAAACATAGAAGAGGGGTCTCGCAAGCATCCGTTAAATTGGGCCCGGCAATTCGTAAGGCCGGTCCTGACCACATAGCCCCCCCCTCCCCCACCGCAAAAGGGGCTCCTTGAAGTATGAATTCTTACACGTCTGATGCTAACAGGGCCATGACTGATTTCTTTGTTGCCTATAGCCTCCAGGACATCGCTGAAAGTCTCCGCTCAGGGCTCACAAAACGGCCTACTTGACCGTAAACACGCATACACACACACACACACCACACACACACATCACACACACGCACATACACACACACATCACACACACGCACATACACACACGCACATACACACACACATCACACACACGCACATACACACACATCACACACACGCACTTACACACACACATCACACACACGCACATACACACACATCACACACACACATCACACACATACACACACACATCACACACACCACACACACACATCACACACACGCACTTACACACACATCACACACACGCACATACACACACATCACACACACACATCACACACACACCACACACACACATCAAACACACACATCACACACACGCACTTACACACACATCACACACACGCACTTACACACACATCACACACACACGCACATACACACACACCACACACACACATCAAACACACACATCACACACACGCACTTACACACACATCACACACACGCACATACACACACACCACACACACACATCAAACACACACATCACACACACGCACTTACACACACATCACACACACGCATATACACACACATCACACACACATCACACACACATCTCACACACACGCATCACACACACATCACACACACACATCACACACACACACATCACACACACACACACACACATCACACACACAAATCACACACACACATACATCACACACACACAAAGGGACATAAACAACGATTTTTGTGTCCAGGGAGGTTACTCTCTCACCTACTTCAAGTGTCGTCCCAAGGCGTGTCCAGTTATGCTCAGTGGGTGCTGGGGCTACTTTCTGGCGTACAGTCACCAAAATTGGTTCTGAATCATAAACAGAAAAGACAGAGTGAGATAGTGGTGTTAATAAAGTGATATAGTGGTGTTAATAAAGTGAGATAGCGGTGTCTAGGGCCCCCACAAGTTCTTTTGTCTAGGGCCCCCACAAGTTCCTTTGTCTAGGGCCCCCACAAGTTCCTTTGTCTAGGGCCCCCACAAGTTCCTTTGTCTAGGGCCCCCACAAATTCCTTTGTCTAGGGCCCTCAAATGTTCTTTTTGTCTAGGGCCCCCACATGTTCCTTTGTCTAGCCCCCCCCCCCAAAAAAAAACAACGTAAGAACGTCTTTTATTACCGAAGACGGGCTCTGGGATCTTCACGCTTGTGCTGTCAGCATCCAGCCAGAAGAAAATGGTGGAGTCGTTCATTTCCTTCCGGGCGGTCACATTCAAAACGAAGGTCATGGATTCCCTCTTCATGTCCTCACAGTAGCAGAGGTTGCCATAGTAACGCCGGGGGTCGGACAAACAGACAGTCTGTGGCTGGATGGTCATGGAGCATAGCAACTGGAGAGAGAAACAGGCAACAACACAGACAGACATAAATAAAAATTACATGGTTGATACAAGTAAACACTGAATCGACCAGAGTTTCCGTTTAGGGGACCCCCCACCCTGCTAAATAAATGTGTGGAAATTCGTCTTTTGCTGAAACCACGGCATATAAAAGGATAGCACAAAGCCCAGTACCTACCTAAACTAAGTAAGGTATCCATCTAAAGCTGTGTCGAAAAAAGGGGGGAGTTGCGTGTGAGTTGTGGCCAGATTTTTTCAGAATTGTTTTTTTTTTAATTTTCATGGAACAGAAATGCTAAGTAGATGAAACATATTTTGTGGTATGAGGTGTGAACTCAGTCTCTTTCAGCAGAACCAGGAAATATTCCATTGGGTGTCTCACATAGGATCGAACCCGGAACTCTCAGGTCGGCAGTCGAGAGTGGTTCTATTTGTGATGTTTTCAAATGATTTGTGTGCGAACATAAGGATTGTGTGTGGTGTGGGAGAGGGGGGGGGCATATTTGACCTATGTCTGATTTACCCTAATAAAAAAAATACTACTACTGGTGTTCGACTTATTTCATAACTGGCCGAGGGGGGGGGGGGACAGTGAGTGGTGCATAGCTTAGTAAAATGTATTACCTGCCCCCCCCCTCTTGCAATTGCCTGGCCCCTGCTGTAGAATTTTCACGCTACGGGGCTGGATCATATCTCTCCGTACTCTCTCTTTAAAAAAAACCATTTCAGAATTGAGACGTTACTTTTTGTTCCATCAGGGTGTATAGTCTAACAATTCTATTTTTTTAATGCGGTGTCATGTTGTTTTTTATGTGATGTTGTTATTGGTGTTTTCAATTGGACTAACCTGTATATCAATGATACCTGTTTGCAGGCAAACAGAAGGGATGTCCAGAAAGATGCAAATATAAACATTCTAGCTACTGCTAGGCGAACAACAGACGGACAGACGGACGGACGCACGGACAGACAGACGGACAGACAGACATACAGAAGGCAGACGGACAGACAGGCGGACGGACGGACGGACGGACGGATAGACAGGCTTGGTTCCGTTCTACTGGTGAAGTTGAACCCACACACATGGCCCGACAGACAGACAGACAGACAGGTGGACAGACAGACAGACATGTTTTGACTTCTGACCGTCTGGCTTGGTTCCGTTCTACTGGTGAAGTTGAACCCACACACATGGCCCGACAGACAGACAGACAGACAGGTGGACAGACAGACAGACATGTTTTGACTTCTGACCGTCTGGCTTGGTTCCGTTCTACTGGTGAAGTTGAACCCACACACCCGGCCCGCGATGCTCTTCACAACCTTCAGGACGTTGATGTGGCCGTAGACGACCACGAAGTCCAGGCCGGCCACCAGGCCCCAGTGCAGCCCGGACACGGAGTAGGCCTTCTGGTACGGCTGGATCTCGAGCGTCTCTTGTTGAGACGTCACACCTGGCGAGACAGGGGGAGGGGGGCGAGGGCTAGATATCTACTGAGATGGTGGGGGGGGGGGCTTTGTCGAAGTGGAGGCGGATCGCACAGAGTTGTTTAGGGCAGAGGCGGTGTTATGGGTAGGACAACAAAGCGTTTGTCAAGCCCCCACACTTACCTTCCTCTTCTAAGGAGGTCCCCCCTGTCGGTATTTTTATTCTTTGCCCGCCACAGGTAAAGGCAATCTGATTTCTTGTCAAAGGACCCCCGAGCTAAAATTATATAACATTTGTTGTTGTCGGAGGGGGCCCAAAGTAAAATTATTATCAGGGGCCCAATATTAACAAGCTGCAGCCTCAACGGAGTTTTTTTTTGCCCGTGGCTTTCAAATTACCTTTTTTCTAGGGGCCCCAAATGTAACTTAGTATAGGGGACCCAAATGTAACTTAGTATAAGGGACCCAAATTTATCTTTGCCTAGGAACCTCAAAAAAAACAACAACAACGCAAGTACGGCTCTGGCTTCAGTGGGGATTCGTCACAGTGCACCGAGCAGAGTGAGTGTAAAGACAAAGTGATAAGTAATTAGAGTGCACATGGGGATTCAGGGTGCACAGGTCAGATACATTTATTTATTTGTAAAAAAAAAAAGAAGCTGAAGATTACAAAGTATCTAGAGTGCACATGTAAGTTTGGGGGGGGGGGGGTTACAGGAGCGTACAGGTTAACACTGAAGACCAACAGAAGGCAAACATAGATATGTGTGATTTTTGTGAGACATAGCTTGCATTTGACTTACCGGAGACCAAAATGAAACAAAGCAGCGATGTCGTGAAGAGGTAATCAACTGAAAACAATTGGCTGAAGGGATTGAATTCACACATGAAGAAGACGGTCGGCACCACTTTAAAAAAAAAAAATGTGTGTATGAGTTACTTAGCAATTTTTGTTGTTGTTTTTTTTTTTTTGGAAAAATGGCTCAATAAAACAATTCAGAAAAAAATCTGGCTATTTCACGCACGCAGGCGTCTAAACCGTGTATAGTGACTTACAATAATAAGTCCCGCACAGAACAGCGTTATGTGCCCCACCCGCCGGGCAAACAGTATGGATTGAATACATTGGTCGGTCAATGAGGGAGTCCATGGATTGAATACATTGGTCGGTCAATGAGGGAGTCCATGGATTGAATACATTGGTCGGTCAATGAGGGAGTCCATGGATTGAATACATTGGTCGGTCAATGAGGGAGTCCATGGATTGAATACATTGGTCGGTCAATGAGGGAGTCCATGCGTTAAGACAACTGAAAAAAAACTATTTATCTTTTGAAATAATTCTTTCCTATTCAGAGGCGGGTTGAAGGACAGGCGCAACAGGCGCGCGCAAAGAGCCCCACGATTATTTAGGAACCCCCCCCCCTTCCCACATAGCAAAATTTTAAACACTTTAATATGTCTCTCTTTTTCTAAACAGTACAACATTTTCCCTCTGCGCTCGGGTCGTAGACTGACATATGTCCGCCCCAGTATCTTTTAGACTTTCACGTATTATAATTTCACGTATTATAATTTTGCGTATTATAATTTTGCGTATTATAATTTATAATTTCACGTATTATAATTTCACGTATTATAATTTTGCGTATTATAATTTTGCGTATTATAATTTATAATTTCACGTATTATAATTTCACGTATTATAATTTATAATTTCACGTATTATAATTTCACGTATTATAATTTCACGTATTATAATTTCTCGTATTATAATTTCACGTATTATAATTTCGCGTATTATAATTTATAATTTCACGTATTATAATTTCACGTATTAAAATTTCACGTATTCTTCATAAGTACATTAGGTTCCAAAAAATGTTTCTATTGAAATAACTTTCATTTCCTTTCACATCTCTTTTCATATCACCTATTTTATTTTACAAAACTAAAATCATAGTGAGAAAATGCATGTACTATAACATAGATTTATCAACTACAGCGACTTTGCTGACAAGATATTTGAGTAGAATTGAAATTATAACACTGGTTTACATAAAAAAAACTGCAAGCAAAACATTATGAATTTCTGAAAGCTTATTAAAAATGATAAATTTTGATGTACTTATTTCTTTTGTATCACGTCAGGTTTTTGAGAAAACCACAAATTTGTGTTTACAAATTTTATGCTTATCATAAGCAGCTTACGTCATCACTTTATGTTTGAACACAAGTTTAATTGAATATTTTATTGCTGTTGTTTATGTGTTTAAGATTATATTTGATTAGCTGATTTTAAATTTTAAAAAAATTTCACAATGCCAAGACATTGTAAGAATTCAGCAGACAGTTTTTGTTATGTTTGTGGACGATTTTGCACAATGGCTGAGAAGAAGAAAATATCAAATTTAACAAAGAAATATTATCATGCATACTTTGGATGTAAACTGGGAGACCAGGACAAAACATGGGCGCCTCATGTTATTTGTAAACTCTGTGAAGTAACTCTTGGTAGTGGTTTAAAGGTAAAGTGAAAAGTATGCCATTTGGTGTGCCCATGATTTGGCGTGAGCCTTCGAATCATGTGACGGACTGCTATTTTTGCATGACGAATGTTGTAGGATTCAACAAAAAAAGCAGACACATGATTCTATATCCTAATGTACCGTCAGCCTTGAGGCCTGTAGAACATTGCGAAGACATTCCTGTGCCTACACCTCCTACTCAGCTGGATGATTTTGAAAGTGATGACAGCTCAAGTTCTGAAGACAGTAGTGATGTTCTTGATCCTGATTTTAAAGAAGATGTCACACCAAAACTTTTTACTCAGGAAGATCTTGATGATCTAGTTAGAGATCTAAACCTTCCAAAGTCATCAGCTGAACTGCTTGCATCCCGCTTACAAGAACGAAACCTTCTCACTCCTGATACTAGCGTAAGTGTGTACAGATGTCGAGAGACAAAATTTGTACAGTTTTTTTCAAGTAAGCAAGAATTGTTATATTGTAATAATATTGAAGGCCTTGTCACATCTATGGGAATTGCTTACGATGCTAATCAGTGGAGATTGTTTATTGATTCCTCAAAGCGCAGTATGAAAGCAGTTCTTCTATTTAATGGAAATAAAATATCATCACTTCCAGTGGCACACTCAGTAACATTAAAAGAAACGTATGAAAACATGAAACTGTTGCTCAGTTCGTTGAATTATGACCAGCACAAGTGGTTGATATGTGGAGATTTGAAGGTCATAGCCATCATATTGGGACTCCAAGGAGGGTATTCAAAATTTCCATGTTTTTTGTGCCTCTGGTATAGCAGAGCAGACTCTGAGCATTATACCAAAAAAGTGTGGCCAGCGAGAGAAGAATTCACTCCAGGAAGCCACAGTGTAAAGTTAAAGCCTTTGGTGGAAGCACATCGAGTTCTCCTTCCACCGCTGCATATAAAATTGGGGTTAATGAAAGCTTTTGTCAAGAATATGAACCATACTGGCTCTGGGTTTCAATACTTGGCAGAAAAATTTCCCCATTTAAGTGAAGCGAAATTGACTGCAGGTATCTTTGTTGGACCGCAGATCAGAGAAGTAATGACTGATGAGGAATTTTCATGTAAATTGGCCACAGTTGAGCTTCAAGCCTGGAATGCCTTCAAAGATGTTGTCAACAATTTTTTAGGAAACTTTAAATCCGACAATTACAAAAGTCTTGTTGAGAACATGATAGCCAAATTTCAGGCTTTGGGTTGTAAACCAGTGTAATTTAAATCCTACATTGGAATAAGAACTTCTCGATACAGCGGCAAATATTGTGACCAATTACACAGTGTTTCGGTTTCAGTAGTCAGGTTTACGAGATCCATTTAGGTGCAGTGTAACTTCTGCACCGGTGTGCAGTTTGGCATTTGATGTCAGACATAAACGTGTGTGATTGGCAGGCGCTGACCTCTGACACGGAAGAGTTCAATTATATTTATAGCTGGTCTAACTAAAGTGAATGAACACAATAAAATGTTTCCGACCTTAACCATTGTAGTCAAAAGAGGCGAAAGACTAGTCAAGGTCTGAAACGACCTAACAGTTGTGGTCAAAGGAACCCCAGATTCAAAGATTATTAGGTTATTAGGAGCTCCCAAAATTTGAAAGCGGTTAACTTAAGGACGCTTTTAGCCCCCCCACCCCCAATATACATTAGCCCACTGCCCAGTGCCGAACCTAGGGAATTGGGAGCCCCGGAGGCTTGGCCTCTTTGGGGGCCCTGCATTTTGACATTCGACAACATGACATCTGATAATGTACTTAATAGGTATTGAAAAAAAATGTTGTGGCCCCCCTCAAGCTGGGACCCGGGGGGACTTTTGAATTTGGAGTCCCCTCCCTAGTTACGCCTCTGCCACTTCCCCCAATTGTAACTTTTTCTGGGGCCCCCTAAATATACCTCTTGCTAGAGCCCCCCCCCCAAATGTACCCTTTGTTATGTCACACAATGACAGAAGTAAAGAAAGAAAAAAATTAGTTAATTATTTGATAGTCAAGCTATATAACCTGACTTGAGGTCATTTTACAGCACTATTCTATACTACTATTGTGTGTGTGTGTGTGTGTGTGTGTGCGTGTGTGTGCGTGTGTTCCATGTAAATGTCGTTGGTGTAATTAGCGTTTAGTGGTGCCCGGGACAGTGCCGAGCCTAGGGATTTGGGGTCCAGGGGGCTCGTCCTGTTTGGGGGGGGGGGCACCTGCATTTTGACATTCGACACAATGACTTGAGATAATGTACTTAATATTTCATGTAAAAAAATGTGGGGCTCCCTCCCGCCACCCTATGTACGCCTCTGGCCCGGGAAGGACTCTGTATTTGCCGCCCAATTACCATGCTAAGTAGCCTAGTACAAAAGTACAACTCCAGTTAGCCTGATGTAACGTGGGTTTTAATTTCATAATAAACTCAAATATTGTGTGCCTTGGTACCGTACTCAACGTCAGCTGAGATAAACAAATTAAAAGAAGATATGAATCAAATTTTCAGAGGCGGCCCCTAGCAGTAGGAGCAAATACGCGTGTGGGGGAGAGGGGTGAGAGCCGTAGGTGTATGCTATATACCAGGGGCGGAATTTTTGAACTTGTCCAGCCTATACATAGTATAACAAAAAAAATATAAAAACATTTTGCCTGATGCACACAACCCAATATGTCACTTAGAAAGTAATTCGAAATCTTTTTTTTTTTATAATTTCTTTAAAATGCTATTGTATCTCCAATATCACCGGCTTTAGATATTAGCTCCTCTGGGAGAATCCATACGACTTTCGGATTACACTTCAATTTTTTTATTGAAGTTGGTACTGTTAAGTTCGGGGTTAAAAATAGTATGTCACGTGACGAGCAAAGTAAGGCGCTAAAAATAGACAATGGCTCTTCTGCTGTTATTAAAACAACCAGGGCAATGTGGTAACTAAATTGCATCAGGCTAGCAAAATGTATAAATTGATCGACCAGAGAAGGACAGAAGCACAATCAATAACTTCTGAAACTCAAAACACTTTAAAAACAACGAATAAATTTGTTTTGTCTATGTGCTCTTCGACTTTGTTTACAGTCTTTTGACCCTTGAACCCACAGAATAAGCTGCCGTCGTAAGCATTAGATAATCTTCAATGAGCTGGTGGAGGTAAGTTTGATAATTCATTATAAACTTTATTTTTCTACCGATATAGATATAAATTGATAATTATTGATGTAGAAAAAGTAATTATTCGGTTGCCATAAGTATTTTTGTACAGTTTTTTAAAAATTGTTTTTGTTTTATTTTTAGTCGATTTAGTGGTCGCCTAATATATATATGTGGTGGTCGCTATCAATTTATAAAATTGTTCTGTGGCTATTCATATGCCACAAAGGTTTATTTGCATTACTTTTTATTTTCCCTCGTATTACCCATACGTATAAAAAAATCTAATAAATTCATTGATTAAAGTTATCACCTGACTTATTTATGAAAAGAAAGAATTAAAAAAAAATTAACAGCATTTTTATTTAAGTGCGCTATAAAGTTTAAAAAAAAAATCCCTTTGAACATATACATATTGATATAAATTATCATTGCAAAAAATATGTGCTTGGTTTCCCTTCTTGATATATAGATTATTTATTGTTATTTATCAGCTCTTGTGAAGATATTGTCTAGTGTAATATAGGCCCATTCATCCATTCATTTATTAGTTTTATACATGGCCGGATTACCCATTAGGTTTGGGGGAAGGGCCGGAGGGGGGATCGTCCCTTTTTAATGTTTGGTTCGTAATTTTTCACCGCAGCTTCATATAACAAGGGGAGATAAATCTTAATATCTCTTTACATTTTTGTGAAAATGGGTGGTCTCCCCAGTTCCCACCAATCAGAGCCGGGCAACCAGTATGCCAGCGTTCCTCCTACTAGCCCTCAAATTAATAAGGTTTAATGGAGGATTGGCTCAATAGCGCCAGTGCCACTCATTAATGAGGCTAACTTAAACAACTCCTTCTGCAACCCCTCTTATTTTATTCTACAGGCGTTACCAAGAGTCGCAGCACAGCCATTATCCCAAATCGTTTAATCCACACAACTACTATCACATTTCAAGGCACTACAGGGGCGGCACCATGTTCGGCAGATTTTTCTTTTTTCTGGTGGGCATGTACGCTGGCGTGGTGGCCAACC